>JAKIJQ010000279.1:0-164507 GCA_023373905.1 Rhizoglyphus robini | reverse complement strand
TCCCAGACGATGGCTCGATGGAATTAGAACGGTCAGAACCGTCCAAAGTGAACCTTTCTACGTTTTGCTCCTCCAATTCTCGCAATTAAACTACAAAAAACGGACACAATAGACACACTAACGATGGCTCGATGGAATTAGAACGGTCAGAACCGTCCAAAGTGAACATTTCTCTGTTTTGCTCCTCCAATTCTCGCAATTAAACTACAAAAACTGACACAATAAACACACTAACAATGGCTCGTTTGAATTAGAACGACCAGAACCGTCCAAAGTGAACATTTCTCTGTTTTGCTCTTCCAATTCTCGCAATTAAACTACAAAAACGGACACAATACACACACTAACGATGGCTCGATGGAATTAGAACGGTCAGAACCGTCCAAAGTGAACATTTCTCGGTTTTGCTCCTCCAATTCTCGCAATTAAACTACAAAAACGGACACAATACACACACTAACGATGGCTCGATGAAATTAGAACGACCAGAACCGTCCAAAGTGAACCTTTCTCCGTTTTGCCCTTCCAATTCTCGCAATTGAATTTCAAAAATGGGAAGAAACATCACAATAACGATGGCTCGTTGGAATTAGAACGATCAGAACCGTCCAAAGTGAACCTTTCTACGTTTTGCTCCTCCAATTCTCGCAATCAAACTACAAAAATGTGCAAAATAGACACACTAATGATGGCTCGATGGAATTAGAACGGTAAGAACCGTCCAAAGTAAACATTTCTCTGTTTTGCTCCTAAAATTCTCGCAATTTAACTACAAAAACGGACACAATAAACACACTAACGATGGCTCGTTTGAATTAGAACGTTCAGAACCGTCCAAAGTGAACTTTTCTCCGTTTTGCCTTTCCAATTCTGTCAATTAAACTACAAAAACGGACAAAATAGACACACTAACGATGGCTCGTTTGAATTAGAACGTTCAGAACCGTCTAAAGTGAACCTTTCTCCGTTTTGCCCTTCCAATTCTCGCAATTGAATTTCAAAAATGGGAAGAAACATCACAATAACGATGGCTCGTTGGAATTAGAACGATCAGAACCGTCCAAAGTGAACCTTTCTACGTTTTGCTCCTCCAATTCTCGCAATTAAACTACAAAAAAGGACACAATAGACACACTAACGATGGCTCGATGGAATTAGAACGGTCAGAACCGTCCAAAGTGAACATTTCTCTGTTTTGCTCCTAAAATTCTCGCAATTTAACTACAAAAACGGACACAATAAACACACTAACGATGGCTCGTTTGAATAAGAACGTTCAGAACCGTCCAAAGTGAACCTTTCTCCGTTTTGCTCCTCCAATTCTCGCAATTAAACTACAAAAATGTGCAAAATAGACACACTAATGATGGCTCGATGGAATTAGAACGGTCAGAACCGTCCAAAGTGAACATTTCTCTGTTTTGCTCCTCCAATTCTCGCAATTAAACTACAAAAAAGGACACAATAGACACACTAACGATGGCTCGATGGAATTAGAACGGTCAGAACCGTCCAAAGTGAACATTTCTTTGTTTTGCTCCTCCAATTCTCGCAATTAAACTACAAAAACGGACAAAATAGACACACTAACGATGGCTCGTTTGAATTAGAACGTTCAGAACCGTCTAAAGTGAACCTTTCTCCGTTTTGCCCTTCCAATTCTCGCAATTAAACTACAAAAATGTGCAAAATAGACACACTAATGATGGCTCGATGGAATTAGAACGGTCAGAACCGTCCAAAGTGAACATTTCTCTGTTTTGCTCCTCCAATTCTCGCAATTAAACTACAAAAAAGGACACAATAGACACACTAACGATGGCTCGATGGAATTAGAACGATCAGAACCGTCCAAAGTGAACCTTTCTCCGTTTTGCCCTTCCAATTCTCGCAATTGAATTTCAAAAATGGGAAGAAACATCACAATAACGATGGCTCGTTGGAATTAGAACGATCAGAACCGTCCAAAGTGAACCTTTCTACGTTTTGCTCCTCCAATTCTCGCAATTAAACAACAAAAAAGGACACAATAGACACACTAACGATGGCTCGATGGAATTAGAACGGTCAGAACCGTCCAAAGTGAACATTTCTCTGTTTTGCTCCTAAAATTCTCGCAATTTAACTACAAAAACGGACACAATAAACACACTAACGATGGCTCGTTTGAATTAGAACGTTCAGAACCGTCCAAAGTGAACCTTTCTCCGTTTTGCTCCTCCAATTCTCGCAATCAAACTACAAAAATGTGCAAAATAGACACACTAATGATGGCTCGATGGAATTAGAACGGTCAGAACCGTCCAAAGTGAACATTTCTCTGTTTTGCTCCTCCAATTCTCGCAATTAAACTACAAAAAAGGACACAATAGACACACTAACGATGGCTCGATGGAATTAGAACGGTCAGAACCGTCCAAAGTGAACATTTCTCTGTTTTGCTCCTCCAATTCTCGCAATTTAACTACAAAAACGGACACAATAAACACACTAACGATGGCTCGTTTGAATTAGAACGTTCAGAACCGTCCAAAGTGAACCTTTCTCCGTTTTGCTCCTCCAATTCTCGCAATTAAACTACAAAAATGTGCAAAATAGACACACTAACGATGGCTCGTTGGAATTAGAACGATCAGAACCGTCCAAAGTGAACATTTCTACGTTTTGCTCCTCCAATTCTCGCAATTAAACTACAAAAAAGGACACAATAGACACACTAACGATGGCTCGATGGAATTAGAACGGTCAGAACCGTCCAAAGTGAACATTTCTCGGTTTTGCTCCTCCAATTCTCGCAATTAAACTACAAAAACGGACACAATAGACACACTAACGATGGCTCGATGGAATTAGAACGATCAGAACCGTCCAAAGTGAACCTTTCTACGTTTTGCTCCTCCAATTCTCGCAATTAAACTACAAAAAAGGACACAATAGACACACTAACGATGGCTCGATGGAATTAGAACGGTCAGAACCGTCCAAAGTGAACATTTCTCTGTTTTGCTCCTCCAATTCTCGCAATTAAACTACAAAAAAGGACACAATAGACACACTAACGATGGCGCGTTTGGGTAAGAACGATCAAAACAGACCAAAGTGATCCTATCTCCGTTCCTCAATTCCAATTCTCGTATACTGACAACAAAAATGAACACAATAGACACACTAACGATGGCGCGTTTGGGTAAGAACGATCCGAACCTTTCAAAGTGAGCCTTTATCGGTTCTCTCATTCCATTTCTCGCATTCTGACAACAAAAATGGATACAATAGACACACTAACGATGGCGCGTTTGGGTAAGAACGATCAAAACAGACCAAAGTGATCCTATCTCCGTTCCTCAATTCCAATTCTCGTATACTGACAACAAAAATGGACACAATAGACACACTAACGATGGCTCGATGGAATTAGAACGGTCAGAACCGTCCAAAGTGAACCTTTCTACGTTTTGCTCCTCCAATTCTCGCAATTAAACTACAAAAAAGGACACAATAGACACACTAACGATGGCTCGATGGAATTAGAACGGTCAGAACCGTCCAAAGTGAACATTTCTCTGTTTTGCTCCTAAAATTCTCGCAATTTAACTACAAAAACGGACACAATAAACACACTAACGATGGCTCGTTTGAATAAGAACGTTCAGAACCGTCCAAAGTGAACCTTTCTCCGTTTTGCTCCTCCAATTCTCGCAATTAAACTACAAAAATGGGCAAAATAGACACACTAACGATGGCTCGATGGAATTAGAACGGTCAGAACCGTCCAAAGTGAACCTTTCTCCGTTTTGCCCTTCCAATTCTCGCAATTGAATTTCAAAAATGGGAAGAAACATCACAATAACGATGGCTCGTTGGAATTAGAACGATCAGAACCGTCCAAAGTGAACCTTTCTCCGTTTTGCACCTCCAATTCTCGCAATTAAACTACAAAAAAGGACACAATAGACACACTAACGATGGCTCGATGGAATTAGAACGGTCAGAACCGTCCAAAGTGAACATTTCTCTGTTTTGCTCCTCCAATTCTCGCAATCAAACTACAAAAATGTGCAAAATAGACACACTAATGATGGCTCGATGGAATTAGAACGGTCAGAACCGTCCAAAGTGAACATTTCTCCGTTTTGCTCCTCCAATTCTCGCAATTAAACAACAAAAAAGGACACAATAGACACACTAACGATGGCTCGATGGAATTAGAACGGTCAGAACCGTCCAAAGTGAACATTTCTCTGTTTTGCTCCTCCAATTCTCGCAATTTAACTACAAAAACGGACACAATAAACACACTAACGATGGCTCGTTTGAATTAGAACGTTCAGAACCGTCCAAAGTGAACTTTTCTCCGTTTTGCCTTTCCAATTCTGTCAATTAAACTACAAAAATGTGCAAAATAGACAAACTAATGATGGCTCGATGGAATTAGAACGATCAGAACCGTCCAAAGTGAACCTTTCTACGTTTTGCTCCTCCAATACTCGCAATTAAACTACAAAAACGGACACAATAGACACACTAACGATGGCTCGTTTGAATAAGAACGTTCAGAACCGTCCAAAGTGAACCTTTCTCCGTTTTGCTCCTCCAATTCTCGCAATCAAACTACAAAAATGTGCAAAATAGACACACTAATGATGGCTCGATGGAATTAGAACGGTCAGAACCGTCCAAAGTGAACATTTCTCTGTTTTGCTCCTCCAATTCTCGCAATTTAACTACAAAAAAGGACACAATAAACACACTAACGATGGCTCGTTTGAATTAGAACGATCAGAACCGTCCAAAGTGAACCTTTCTCCGTTTTGCTCCTCCAATTCTCGCAATTAAACAACAAAAAAGGACACAATAGACACACTAACGATGGCTCGATGGAATTAGAACGGTCAGAACCGTCCAAAGTGAACATTTCTCTGTTTTGCTCCTAAAATTCTCGCAATTTAACTACAAAAATGTGCAAAATAGACACACTAACGATGGCTCGATGGAATTAGAACGTTCAGAACCGTCCAAAGTGAACCTTTCTCCGTTTTGCCCTTCCAATTCTCGCAATTGAATTTCAAAAATGGGAAGAAACATCACAATAACGATGGCTCGTTGGAATTAGAACGATCAGAACCGTCCAAAGTGAACCTTTCTACGTTTTGCTCCTCCAATTCTCGCAATTAAACTACAAAAATGTGCAAAATAGACACACTAATGATGGCTCGATGGAATTAGAACGGTCAGAACCGTCCAAAGTGAACATTTCTCTGTTTTGCTCCTCCAATTCTCGCAATTAAACTACAAAAACGGACACAATAGACACACTAACGATGGCTCGATGGAATTAGAACGGTCAGAGCCGTCCAAAGTGAACATTTCTCGATTTTGCCCCTTCAATTCTCGCAATCAAACTCCAAATATGTGCAAAATAGACACACTAACGATGGCTCGTTTGAATTAGAACGTTCAGAACCGTCCAAAGTGAACCTTTCTCCGTTTTGCTCCTCCAATTCTCGCAATTAAACTACAAAAATGGACACAATAGACACACTAACGATGGCTCGATGGAATTAGAACGGTCAGAACCGTCCAAAGTGAACATTTCTCTGTTTTGCTCCTCCAATTCTCGCAATTAAACTACAAAAAAGGACACAATAGACACACTAACGATGGCTCGATGGAATTAGAACGGTCAGAACCGTCCAAAGTGAACATTTCTCTGTTTGCTCCTCCAATTCTCGCAATTAAACTACAAAAACGGACACAATAGACACACTAACGATGGCTCGATGGAATTAGAACGGTCAGAACCGTCCAAAGTGAACATTTCTCGGTTTTGCTCCTCCAATTCTCGCAATTAAACTATAAAAACGGACACAATAGACACACTAACGATGGCTCGATGGAATTAGAACGGTCAGAACCGTCCAAAGTGAACCTTTCTACGTTTTGCTCCTCCAATTCTCGCAATTAAACTACAAAAAGGACACAATAGACACACTAACGATGGCTCGATGGAATTAGAACGGTCAGAACCGTCCAAAGTGAACATTTCTCTGTTTTGCTCCTCCAATTCTCGCAATTAAACTACAAAAACGGACACAATACACACACTAACGATGGCTCGATGGAATTAGAACGGTGAGAACCGTCCAAAGTGAACATTTCTCGGTTTTGCTCCTCCAATTCTCGCAATTAAACTATAAAAAACGGACACAATAGACACACTAACGATGGCTCGATGGAATTAGAACGGTCAGAACCGTCCAAAGTGAACATTTCTCGGTTTTGCACCTCCAATTCTCGCAATTAAACTACAAAAAAGGACACAATAGACACACTAACGATGGCTCGTTTGAATTAGAACGATCAGAACAGTCCAACGTGAACCTTTCTCTGTTTTGCACCTCCAATTCTCGCAATTAAACTACAAAAACGGACACAATACACACACTAATGATGGCTCGATGGAATTAGAACGGTCAGAGCCGTCCAAAGTGAACATTTCTCGATTTTGCCCCTCCAATTCTCGCAATCAAACTCCAAATATGTGCAAAATAGACACACTAACGATGGCTCGTTTTAATTAGAACGTTCAGAACCGTCCAAAGTGAAACTTTCTCCGTTTTGCCCCTCCAATTCTCGCAATTGAATTTCAAAAATGGAAAGAAACATCCCAATAACGATGGTTCGTTTGAATTAGAACGATCATAACCGTCCAAAGTGAACCTTTCTCCGTTCGGCCCCTCCAATTCTCGCAATTAAACTACAAAAACGGACACAGTAGACTCACTAACGATGGCTCGTTTGAATTAGAACGATCAGAACAGTCCAACGTGAACATTTCTCTGTTTTGCTCCTCCAATTCTCGCAATTAAACTACAAAAACGGAAACAATAGACACACTAACGATGGCTCGATGGAATTAGAACGTTCAGAACCGTCTAAAGTGACTAACACATATAACTAACACTATACATGAATCGGTGCTTGTGCAATTCTCACTTGACAAATCCGGCCAATTAACCGAGCACATCAAACGTACATATCATTATATGCAATCATTTATAATTAAGAATATAAAGAATATTCGGCAAGCTCAACATGCCTGATAGTATCTATCTGCCCTACGGATATGGCAATCGCACGGACTTTGACCTATTGACACTCTCGAATGCAAACTGAAACTTTAACATAAACTCACTAATCAATCGGTTTACTTACCTAACAATGAGAAGAGATGTAAGAGATCTTGCGGAAGAAAATTGAAAATACTTACACTTGCAGTGAACAATTGTTGAACCAAGAAGATTTTGTGATGATTGCAATTGACTTGAACATCACACAGTACATACACAGAATATACATTTCATATAAATAAGATTATTTTAGAGATTAGTTGATCGCGTTCGCCCTAAAGTCAATACAAAGTTATAGCTGATAAGTCGACTCACTACTGTCATTGCCGCCAATAGTCTTTGCATGTTTGTCTGTCAGTCTGTCTGTCCATTGCACTACGACAGTGACGGTGATGAACGATTCGATTAAAAGGACGATTTCACCGGTGAAAGTATAACAGACGGAGAAAAGTAAACATTGTATTTTTTAGAGGTAAGTAGATTTTGGCCATTATCGCACTAATTAAAGCAAGGTTTTTTCTTAATAATAAGAGACTCAATTTGTGTTTAGAAATCGCTCTCAAACCACTTTTATATTGGAAAAATTTATTAGAACACCAAATGTAAAAAACTCTGGTAGTGCAATTAGATTGAACGTTTGGTTAATGGACCTCTTCAGTAGTGTTTCGTGACCCACCATAGGCAGTATTTTTATTTTTATTTTAACATTATATTAAAAATTTATTTTGTAAATTACGAATCTAGAATAACAATATTCAATCGTTACTGTGCGAATGTCAAAATTAGAATAGAATGACAATAAGCCACCGAACAACAATCACCTTTGAAATGCTTGATGTTTAGATGTTAGCACGAGCAATTCACACGAACAACTTGCGCCGCCATTTAGCAATGAAAATTGCACTTGACTGACCTTTTTGTGACTAACTAAGTTCACAAGTGCCTTGTGATGGTGGTGGTGTTGATGGTTCACTAACCAAACAAATGGCGAAAAGGGATAAAGATAATTGCTTGTTTGTCATAGTAATGAAATTTAGCAACGGTTACTTAAATTATGAACGAGCAGGGAGTACTGCACTAAACTCGGCTAAGAACAAGACAGACAATCGACCGTCCAATCTCACTGGCCAACATTGAAAGACATAGAGAGAAAGAAGTGATGAGTCCAAAAACAATTGCATTACTAATTTTGCCTTAAACACTATAATCGGATTAGTTTGAGCAGTCTTTCGGATGCCAATTAGTAAGGGCGATAACGCGATTGTCTTGGTAGTCTAGTCTTTCTATTCAAGTGATGTTCGTATGGGGAAATGAAGGGTGACTAAGACCACACAGTAAGGCGAGAAAAAGTAATGCTTACATAAGGAAGAACGAACTGTCGTTTGAGGTGGTGGTGGTCATTGCTTCCTCACACTCTATTCTATTCTCATGGTTAATTCGATTAAAACACTTAACATCATGATTGGCCTCTGTGTGCATCATTCACTCAGGTCAAAGGCTAGAAAGGGAGAAAATTAATTGTTTGTTTATGTTTTAACATTCCGTAACAACAAATTGGATTATCTGTGAACAGAACGCAGTACACACTGCACCGCACTCGGTGTTGGACTAGACAAACGATTTTCGGTGCAAACATACTGGTCAACGAAGAAAGAGAAAAAGAAAGAGGTGAACAAGTGCAAACAAAATTGCATAACTAATTTAACATTAATCGGATTTATTGGTGCAGCCTTTCCCATGGCAAATGGTTAATGTACATGGTCATCGTTTTGCCCGCTCATCAGTCGTCTTCAAGACGTCATTCAGAGTGCACACGCCAACCGAGAGACATCGAAGCAGGAAAATATGGAAATAGCAAAAGCAAAATCAGATAGCATCATGGAAAGCATCACTGGCGATAACTCTATATCGGTTTCTGATCGTGAATATTTGATCCAAAATAATGCAACATTCGTTCGACGAGCCATCGTTAATAATAATAGTGTTCTGAGGAAGAAAACAGCTAAGGACTACAACAATTGCACTGAGCCGGTGAAATGCGCAATATGTCTGGATGAAATTACAATTTATGCAAATTTGCTATGAGTTTAGTATTATCTGGATGCTGTGTATTGATTGAACTTTATTTCAAAGAGTGCTACGCTGTGTACATCGATTTGAATAGTGTGTCATTCTGTGGTTCGCAAATGCACTGGTTTGTCCCATTTGTCGAAAACCCCAGGATGGCTTAACCAACGGTTTTGGCAATGTGGACAACAAAATTTTGCGAGATGCGCTATTTCTCCGATATTCGTACAATCTTCGAGTGCTAGGGCAAAACAACTATCGATATTACCGTCGAAGTGAATGGATTTGAGTGCCTATGATGATGCTTTAATCAATTGTATTAATTTAATTAAATGAAATTATTGAATAAAATTGACCACTTGTCTTACACGTGCACTTAATTTGGTTAACATCCAAATTAGCTGTTGAAAATAGAAGCGAAGATAGAATATAACGAAAGACACAGACATGTGCCACCCAAGGAGAAAAAATACAAGGTGCCTCGTTGTGTGTGTCACTTCGACAAAGAGGAGAGAGGGAGAGAGTTTATTCAGTTACGCTCAATTATAGTTTCAGTGAGTTTGTGCACTCCACAATGTGCAGTGCACTCATTGGCAGACGAGAAAGACACTTCATAACGACTTCATAATCTCATTGGCAAACAGAGGGAGGGAGAGAAGTTGGACGAGTTCAAAGGCCAAATTGCTACTAAAACCACCACTTGGAATGTCTGTGTCTGCAAATGTTCATATGATGTGTGCTACAGTAGCAATAAATAAAAATAAAGTCAGCACTTGACCAAGGTTTATTCTATTTACTCTACTGACAAAAACACTAAAAAGGCAACAATGAACATTTTGATAAGTTTTAGCTATCATCATCCAGAAAGGTATCTATTTGTTGGATTTAAGTTTTTGTCTCCATTCCAGTACCAGTTAAAATCACTCGCAATTTATGCATGTTGGCATTAAATTCGTAAAAAAGTTAAAACGAAAACAAAGAACTCGGCAACGATTTCAATTGCCAAAAGGATGACGTCAAACGAAACTGTTCAACGTTTTCAAATGAAAATAATTTTGCTTTGGTTCTGAAATTTTATCCCAAAAGTGTCATAAATCTTCTTGTTAAAAGCATTTATTTTCTCTAAAACAGCATTAGTCCATAGGGACGTAATCAAATGTGTTCAAACCACAGTGCTAGTGAATATTACAATTCGATCTCTTCATCATCAGCATTTTTTTATCGACACTACACCATTTCGAAACAGGAGCACGCACACACACATTTGCTTAAGTGCTTTTATTTGTTTTTGCTTTTTTTTAACCAAAATAAGCAACTGTAAAGTAAGCAATCTCGTTCCTGGAATGCGAACGACAAAATTAATGGCGCAGTTATCTTCCTCACCCCTTCTGCAAACGTTCAGTGATTCACATTTGCATAATGCTCAAAGTGCACACAATTTTTCCGAATTCATTAAAATTCACAGCAGATTATGTGGTCTCAATCATAGAGGCACAGACGAGAATAATAATCATTTTTTTGCCTTTGTCTTAAAATTCCGTTCCATTTAATTTGATTATGAGCGAACACTGTGCACTGCACTGTACTAGATGAAGCACTAGACATATACAACGTCCATACCATCTCAGGGGCAAACGTTGGTCAACGTATGTAGAAAGACATAAATTGAAAGAGGCAAACAAACACAAACACAATTGCGTAACAAATTTGATTTTAGGACTTTAATCGGATTGGTTCTTAAAGACTTCTACATGCCAATTTAGACTTGCGTGAGAACACATTTGTCTGGGAACCTTCTTGTGAGTTTGAAATGTTTGAAGAGTGGAAGAGGTGAAAAAGACCACAGCCAAAGTTTGTGCACCACCTCGATGAAGAGTGAGAGAGAGAGAGAGAGAGAGAGAGAGAGAGAGAGAGAGAGAGAGAGAGAGAGAGAGAGAGAGAGAGAGAGAGAGAGAGAGGCAGGGTTAATTCAGTTACGGTGAACTACGATTTAAGTTAATTGTTCACTCAACTTAGCACTTATCTCGGAACAGAATGGACAGACTAAAGACTTTATGATTTCAATGGCAAACAGAGTGAGACGTAGAATGTTTCAAAGTCAAATTAGCCCTTATTTCAAAAGTTATACAAAACAACTTGTCAAATAGAAAATTTTATTCAGATAAATAGATACATGTGCCGTCAACATTGGCTTCATAATCACCAAATCCAATTAATTTCAACGTTTTCCAAGTTGTCCTGCAATGGTTGCGGCAAATCAGCACTAAATTCGAGTACAATTGCTTCTCGCAAGACCTCGTTTTCTACGTTGCTCAAATTGTTGGTTAAGTCTTTCTGCAGTGACGCTCGACAAGTGGGACACAGAATTGATTCAACGAACCATCGTTCAGCACACTCAGAATGGTATCGATGCCCACACGGCAAAACACTATGGCACAAAGTTCAATTATCTCATAGTTATCACTCATAATATCACTCACCGCATAGTTGCACCAATTGTTAGATCATCAAAACATACTAAGCATACCTCTGGTTAACCCCCATTGTCTTCATCCACAGTTTTCTCATTCACAACAGTGCACTCATCAGCAATAAGAACTCGAACCCATGGTGCATATTTTTTGATTATTTCTTGACGAACAGTAACAGATGCAGGGCTATCGCCAGCAACGGCTTCCATTATGTTATCAGCAATTGCGTTTGCTAACTCCATTTTTGTATGCGGTCTCAGTTGGCGTGTGTGCACTGAATGACGTCTTGAAGACGAATGTAGAGAGCAAGACGATCGCTAAGTGTTAAGTATGGCCAGTTCAGGCATTTGCACAAACCAACCAAACTGGAAATAGATGGAGAGTGGGTTGAGGTTGTGGTGTTGGTTTTCGTCCCCTCTTTGACTCTCCCCTTCGAACATTTCAACGTTCTGACTTGCTGATTGTAGTCTGGCTAGTTTAGCATCGTGTTATGAGCAATGTACTATGCACTGCACCCCGTACCCTCTTAATCCAATTAACCGGAAAAGAATGTTAAGATAAACTCAAAAAATGGTCATTTTACCCATCGTGGCCAGTGTGTGGTTGCTGTGACAGTGAAGTTTTTCTTATTGATTCAAATAGTATGTTCGAATATCGTTAAACGAGTCATAGTATTCAATGATAAAATTACCAGCTTTGATTCTATTTTAATTAAATTTAACCACTAAGTTAAGACTTATATAAAATTGAATCAAAAAATAAATAAAAATAAAATCAGTCTACGGTGTGACACGAGCAATCGGCTAAATGTCCGAATTGTCCAAGTGCGCAATGCGCATGCGCAACGTAACTAACACAGTTGAGTGTGGACGGTTCCGAGTCTAAACTTGTATTTTTGCTTCACTTTAAAATGATTTTTTCCAAATTCACAGCTAAATATCCGGATTGTCCAAATGCGTAATGCGCATGCGTTCGATTAACAAATTGATAAACTAACATCCAATGAACCCAATTTCGTCCTCTAACATCCAATGAACCCAATTTGGTCCCCTAACATCCAATGAACCCAATTTCGTCCTCTAATAACACTATACATATTATTAATACACTCGTACATATTAAGGGGGCGTACTTTAATCACGTGATCAAGGGTTGGAGGGAAGGGGGGTTTGGCAAATGATCACACATTGATCACGAAAAAAGTGAGGGGGGGTCAGATCAAATCCAAATCATCTTTTAAAAGGGCAATTTTCTTTAAAAATAGAAATAATTTAGCCCCTGCTTTCGAAGAATTTGGTGATGATCAGCGAGGAGATATCAATGAGTCTATTCGAATCATCATAGTCTCCGATTATGAAGACGACACTGACATTGACGATACTACAGTCAGTATGATCATAAATGATTGATTTGGTTTTGTTCTTATTTAAATGCCAATTTTGATTAAAATTTATATGATAATCTTTAAAATGGCTTATTTATTGGAATGGGTAGAAATACGGCTTGATCAAAAAGTGTATGTCTAGGGGGGTCTGGCCTTTGATCACGACCTGATCACATGGGGGATGGGAGAGTTCAAAAAGTCGATTTTCTTGATCACGTGATTAAAGTACGCCCCCTAATTGGTGCTTGCGCAATGCTCACTTGGACAATTCGGACATTTAGCCGATCACGTGACACGAGCCACAACCAAAGCAATTTACATACCAAACACTCTATCCAACTGCACTAAGTACAGTTTTGTACCCGTGGTGACATAAAGTGAGATTGAGAAAGAGAAATAACAATTATTGTATTCTTTTATATTTTCTACCCAATAAAAATATTTGTGTGTACCTCTGCACAATAACATTGAATCAATGTGATGTCAATGCACAGACACATCGAGAGACTGACGAAGTCAAAAAATCAAAAAAATCAATTTGGTCATTAACTAAGCCGTAAAACTACAAACGAAACCATCAACCTAACTAGTAGTGAAAGTGTTTTTTGTTCAGAGTGCGCACTTTTCGATTCAACGTACAGGTCTGTGTGTTTGTCGATAGAGTCATTTAGTGGTCTCGGCTCACGGGTAATGTCTCTCTATCTGTTGCGATACATTCGATCTTGTGCATGTGGTGCAATGTTCTCTGCGCGTTGTGTTGAATGGCCCATTGAACGCAGACTTGTTCTGTGCACCAGTGTGCTTCACTCTCACTCTTTGTGAGTGTCTTGGTTAGTGAGCGGCAGTACAACACCGATCTGCTATCATTTCACTTGTGCACTCCACACTGAACACACCATCGTTGATCTATTCTTCTATTTTTCCACTCTAGCACTATGACTTGCCAGCAGAGACCAATCTATTTGAGCCAAGAAGTGGATCGGAATATAAAGAAAGCAGTTCTCCAAGTGAACTCCAAGCAGTATCGCTATCCACAGAGCCAAGTCAATAAATCGAAATATGATTTAGATGAGTGTTTGATCTGTTTTGAAGCGTTCAAGAGAGGAGAGTTTGTTCGGTAAGTAATTGTTTAATTCCCATGTTGACTTTTACATTTTCCATTATTATATGCAACTAGAGAGCTGAAATGTGCACACGAGTTCCATCGTGACTGCATTGACTATTGCAATGAGAAGAAACGTTGGACTGAGATGGCCTGCCCTTTTTGCCGTGTTAAAATCGTATCCTCCAGTCGTGCCCAGAAGTAACTGCTGGAAGCCGAGCAGTTTAACACTTTTCATAGTACTATTATTAGATACAAACACAAATCATAATTATATTAACATTTCGAGCTACAAATAAAGTAACTTATGTTTTTATGAATCAATTAATTGCAGCTAAATTTAATTAAATTCAGTTGATTTATTTAAAATACTGCTCACTATTAGAAAATACTTTATAGTAATTACGTTACACATTAAATAAAAAAATATTAATGCAATAGTTAGAACAAATAGTTGAGCACACTCGTTCAATGAGCCAGTTTGTTTCAATGAGTCATTAAACACAACGCACAGAGAACATTGCACTACATACAAAATATCGAATGTGAACGCAACAGACAGAAAGACATTATCTGTGAGGCGAAACAAAACCAATAATGAACACTCTCGGCACACACATATCAAAACAGTTGAAATAAAAAGTGTTCACTCTGAGTAAGCTTTCTGTTATTGCTGTTGATAAGTTGAGTTAAGGTTGAGTTTGCCAAATTGATTTAATGACATAGTTTGTCATTCGTTGTTTTTATGCTTACATGTAGGCATCTATTTCCTTCGATTTGAATTTTGAATAATAAAAAAAATAATAGTTACGTGCCTTCTGATGCACATTTTAGGTGTGCGAGTGATGGTGAGAAGATCGCTTATGTGTGATCTCTCATTTGAACAAAACCGAGCGATGCCTATGTGTGAGGCTTTGAGACGGTTGCTAAGTATAGCTCGTCTATCACGTTCGGCATGGTGTTCTGTGTTGTGTGTCTGCAGAGGAATCACTAAATTCGATTAACTGGAACGGATTGCAAAGTCTAAAACAAACAAGCAATTAACTGACCCCTCTCTTTCTTAATCGCCATTTAGCGTTGTCAGGGTGATGTTCACTGAGTTGAATCGAATTGTTCAGTGTTACCTGTGATTGAATTTTCTAATAGAGAATGGAATAGACAATGATTAGTGTGCTGACCAGTGACCACATAACACAGGTGAATGTAATTTAAAGATAAAAACAAACAATCAATTATTTCTCCTTGTTTTTTCCCTATCTTAACCAAGACTAAAATTATGTCTAGTTTTGTGTCGTTATTTTATATTGCTACTGTAGCACATACAACATGGCCATTGGCACAGACACAGACTAACCAAGTCCAGGTTTTAGTAGCCAACTTGACCTTTGACCTCGATTGCCTCGTTCGACGTCTCTCCCTCTGTTTGCCAATGAGATCATGAATTCGTTTGATCCTCTCGTCTGCCAATGAGTGCACAATGCACTCAAATTATAATTGACCCTATCGGAATTAACTCTCTCCCTCTCTCCTCTCTCTCGAGGTGATGCACACAACGAGGCACATCGCATTTCTTCTCCTTGTGTGGTAAATCTTTGTCTTGGAAGATGTTTCATCATCACTTCATTTTTTGGGAGTTAAATTGAATGCATATTGCTTAAGCGCAAGTGATCAATTTTATTTAATAATTTCAATTTAAATTAATTTAATTGATACAATTGATTGAAGGGCGCCAAGGGGCATCATCATAAGCACTCAAATCCATTCACTTCGACGGTAGTATCGAAAGTTGTTTTGCCCAAGCACTCGAAGATTGTACGAAAATCGAAGAAATAGTGCATGTCGCAGGATTTCGTTGTCCACATTTCCAAAACCGTTGGTTAGGCCATCCATCAGTGGTGTTCGACAAATGGGACAAACTAGTGCAGTTGCAAACCACGGATAGATGCACGATTCAAATCGATGTCCACAACGTAGCAGTCTATGAAATAAAGTAAAATCAATAAAAATTAACAAATCATATCATACTTACAGCACGTTTACACCAATTGGGATTTCTTCTAAGCATATTACGCATTTCTCCGGCTCAGCCCCAATGTAGCAATCAATTCTTTTCTTCTCACTATTCTTCATAATGATGGCTTGTCGAATGAATGCTGCATTTTCTTTAATCAATTTTTCACGATCAGAAACCAATGAAGGTTTATCGCCAGTGATGCTTTTCATGATGTTATCTGCTGCTGCTTTGGCAAATTCCATTTTCTGTTGCTTCGTTTTCTCTCAGCTTGCGTGTGCTCACTGAATGACGTCCTGAAGACGACTGATGAGCGAACAACAAGATGACCAGGTACACTCGTCATTTGGTATGGGGAAGACTGCCCTAATAAATCCGATTAAGGTCGAATTAGTTATGCAATTGCATTTGCACTTATTCGGCCCTTTCTCTTTGTTTCTCTACGTTGGCTAGTGTGATGTATGCCAGGTGGTCTGCCTCGCACTGCACCGCGTTCAGTGCACAATGCAGTACACTCCGTTCACTCATAATCAAATTAACCGTGAAGAGAGTGTTAAGACATAAACAAACAAACAATTAAATTTCTCCCTTTCTCGCCTTTACCTTAGTGATGTGCACAGAGGCCAATCGTGTTGTTAAGTGTTGGGCCACTGGTGGCTCTAAATCGTATTAACCAAGAGAATAGATTGGAGTGTGAGAAATTGACCACCACACCAACCTTTATTATCATCTCAAGTTATAGCTTCTGCACTGAGTTATGAGTGCAGTGCGCCCCGTTCCGTCATTATCAAATTAAGTGTGACGGAATGTAAAGCCTAAAACAAACACACAAGCATCTTTCGGTCTTTCCTTACGATGTCTATTCGATGCACACCTAGAACAATTGTAATGTTCGTCAGTGGTGGATATGATTTGAATTAACCAGGAGAATATAATGGGGAATGGGAAATTGTTGACCAGTTGTCAATTGCAACATAAAATGCATAATGGCTAAACTTAGAATGCAATGTCTCTGTTGATGAAGGAAATTGGGGAGTTTCAACTTTCCGCCATTGCTTTGTTTTTGTCAAGAAACTAATTCCGCTTTTAGTTATGCAATTGCCGCATTTGAATTATCACATCTCTTTCTCCATGTCTTTCAATGTTGGCCAATGAGATACACATTTGGTCGTCTGCTCAGTTGCGAACCGAGTTCAGTGCCCAGTGCAAGAGCACTCTGCTTATACATAATTTAAGTAACCGTGAAGAAATTTTATTACTAAAACAAACATTCAATTATCTTTCTCCCTTTTGCCCTTTGTTTGGTTAGTGGCCAACCATCGCCACCACCACCACCACAAGTCACCTGTGCACATAGTCACCAAAGTCGAAAAAGAGAGTCGAGTGCAATGGCTACTCAAGTAGTAAGTGTGAAACCTGTAATGGTTGGGCAATGCAAAATGTGAAAGTTGGTAGGTGGCACATCGTCTGTCCATCTTCATTTAGCATTCTCACAGCAAAGAGTGAACATCGCCAATCTTTACTCGAAATTTACGTAACAAAAACTTTTCTTTACCGAGTAAGTCGCTTTTCGCTTGCATCAAATTATTTGCGTCCGCCTCGTAGACACACATCGAATTACGTCATCATCTCATTGTTCACCTATTTATGTTTGTAGTTGCTATTCGCTATCTCTCAAAGTGAATCATCTTATTGAATCAATCATCTGTGCACTTAACTTCGTACAAAAGAGTGAAGTAACTAAGTTACACTTTTTCTTGATTATGCCGTACGAAAAGATAAAACATGTTGAAGATGTCGTCGAAAATGGAGGAGTCGTTCATGTTGTATCGCCAGTTAATAGAGATCACTATGATGCTGATATCGGTGCGTGTCCCATCATTCCATTACCGAGCCCAGTGGAAGCTATTAAACAACTGGACTTTTTCAAGCAAAATATTCTTCGAAAATTGATCGAAATGAACGATCGTTTTCAAATTATCATCAATGGCAAAGCAGTGCACTGCAAGGGAAAGCTCATGCTCGACAATTTGTACATGTGGTTTGACTTTGACTATGAGAGCATCCCAGAAAAGTTGGTTGATCGGCTTCAAAGTGGAAAGCCTAATCTCACAACCGAAAACTATTATGGTCGCCATTTTGAACGACCACTACGCAAGATTAGTATTGCCTTTTGTGGCGAAATTAACGAGTGCATGTATCATCGTGTTCTCAAAAGCGGTCAAATGGTTTCAGGACAGAAAGAAATCGTCATTGGGGAAACTCTCTATCCAATCACCAAAATGGAGCTCTCACCTCGGCAAATCGATCTTTTTGAAGCCGCAAATCAAAAGTACGGCATGCTGAAGCCAAAAGTAAACCTTCTGCATTCCGAGATGGATAAGCTTGATGACAACCTTGATATTCATATGGAGTTCACTAATGAAGAAAGTGAAAGTGACAGTGATAATGAGAAAAGTTATGGTTCATATTATCCTGCCGAGTATGAAAAGCAATTCAAAGATTTCGTTGCAAATAATGATGCCAAACAATCCAGCAACTTATCCAAGAAACTTGTTCCAGATATTGTGTTTGTCTGAAAACTCATAGAATTCATTTACTAAAAGTAATGCTATTCTATCATTTTCTAGTATTTTAAAATAACAAAACTTAGCTTTCACAAAACATAATTCAATTATTATTCAATTAGTATTTCTAATATTTCCTTCATGTAAACTGGCATACTCGTTACAATGATTTTTTTTGTGAACATCGCACATAACACATCGACGTTTGTTTTCTTTTTTAGGAACATGGCAGTTACTAATTTCTTATAATATTTCCCTTTCTTGCCAATGTTAATTATACTTAAAACTATTTTTACTTTTATCGGACATGGTGCTATACTATTAAGTCACATTATATTTATTTAATATTTCTTTTGACAAATTCCAACTGGCATCAGTCCAATAGTGCAATGTCAATGTTGAGCACTTTAGGGAGACAACTCTAATCTTTTTCATTTAAGACACTTATCGGGTGGTGAAATAAATATATATTTGTATTAATTAATAAATGTTGAAATAAATTAAGTTTAATTGAAAATCATCTTTTTTCACATGTTCAACGACGGCTATTTTTGTAATGCAGCCTGTTTGAAATGCTGGATTAGTTGAACAGGAATCTAGAGTCTTGGTGTTGCTCAGAAATTGTTGATGCTTTGCAAAGTTAAATGAATGAACTACGTACAAAAATATAAGAAAAAATTCTCGTACTAGTTAATCGTCACCAGAGGCTGTAGCATTGACGATGCATCGACAAGACGATTACAATTTCACGTTCATATTGATTGGTGACAAACTTAACTTGTAATCGACTTTTAATACAGCCCCTCAACAAGGAGTGCCAACTAAATGACAATGAATTCGTATTTACATTTTGCACGACAGCCCTGCCTCCATCTGGTGGTAGCCACTCAAAATTGAAAATAATGTTCTGCTCGTTGCTCTCCTAGCAGTACTCTCTCGTTTTGTCTAGTGAATGGTTGGGCAGTGCTGACATTCTCGTTGTTGCCTAATCGAAAATAATGTCATGTTTGTTGCACAAACGACAGCTCTTCTTCGTCTTCTCTAGTGAATGATTGTGCCGGCATATTACTTTTCTTTTCTTGCAAGGTTAATCCCAGAGGCCTCTTTAATCTACTTGCTAAAAAACGCATACACAACATTAGTCTATTCAATATAGTCTATTGAGAATTATTCAAATGAGCCGAAAAAGAAAAGCAAGTGAACATCACAATTCTGAGAAGCGCTCTTGAGGGAACAATTCAACAAAATAATAAATTATGACGTCAAACTAAATTGCCCACAATGCAAAATTTAATTTAATTAAATATGCAAATGCAATTTTCATGTCTGGAAGGATTTTTGCCCCAATGCGCTTCTCTCTCCTTTGGAGTGTACTTCATGCGTTTATGATAGCATTTGTTCGCTCCAATGTTGATCGAGTCTCTCTCACCTCTACCATTTATTTTAATTGCGTCACTAGGACTTTAATTTGCATCACAGCTAGACAACGTCATCACCATTCAAACGTCAAACGATTTTTTAACTACATTTTTTATTAATATAATAATTTGTTATGGAATAATAAATAATAGTTTTTTGTGTATATGTTCTCGAACTATATATGTGTGCTGAGTGCTTTTGGAAATAAATTTAGGTGCCTAAACGTTACCCTACGATAGAGAAAATGTGCGGTCGTGTATCCTAAAGCATTTCTGTATGTGCTTGTGCGGTGCTATATAGATTGTCAGTGACGTCAGATAGAACGAGAAAAAAAAAGAGATACAATGTTGCAACTTTAGAACATTCGAGTCGAGGAATCCAAGATAGAAGAGTGCAATCAATGAAGCACGCCAATCAGGCAGAAGTATAGCATTGTGTGGCTCACAATCGTGCTCTCCAATACTTTTTAAGAGCGCAATGTATGTGCGTGTGCCTGCATATTTCCTGTGCGGTGGAAACAGAATTGATTAATGTTGAAAAGTAAAAATAGCACAAACACTAAGTCGGTCTTAAACTTCAAACTGTCGAATACGTTCATTGAAGTTCTCCAAAGGGGCTTGCCCGCTGGCTTCCTGACTCAGCAAGGTTCGAATAGCTTCCAAGTAATCAAAGTCATTCTTTGATGCTCGGCTATATTGCAACACTTTCCTGAAATTGTCACAAACATCACCAAAATTTAGGCTATTTTTCATGCATATATCTAGCTGTTTTGGATTCATTTTTGACTCCAGAAGAATTGCTCCAACAGAGATTGAATCAGACACGAACCGATCGTGAGTCATTTCGAGAAGTCTTTCAGTTCCACAGTAGAAGTTAGTTTGAAAGTCGGTTTGCTGTGCCTCTGCATTATTGGTATCGTGAAGAATTGCACAACCGAAATCGATCAACTTGTAGGTGATTTTCAGGAGCTGGGGCTTTAAATCTTTGTTTAGATTCAAGTTGCACATTATGTTATGACTTTGAATGTCATTGTGTGTGATACGATATTGGTGCATCCAAGCAACTGCCGAACCAAGATGTTTTGCCAAAAGGAGACTTTCCTCCAAAGTGAGGCTGCCAACTGATTTTAAGAGCTTCTCCAGAGTTGTGTTGAGATACTCGAACTTGATGACAATATGACCACCAACGAACATATGGTCGAACAGCTTGACCACATTATTGTGCTGAACACGTTTAAGAAGTTCAATCTCACTCAGTGCAGTCTGAGTGTGAAACACTTTCTGTATCTTGAGGGCATAAAGATTGCGTCCCTTAATCCCAGCATACACTTCACCAAATGCGCCTTTCCCGATGCCCTTTCCAATTCGGTCAATGTCAAAGCGGGCATGAATCATCTCTGCATGTGTGTCCAAGACGGCACGAAACTTGCCGATCCCGCGGTTGCTGTCGCTGTTGTAGTTGCGCTGGGTGATGCGACGGTACAAACTACCAATTCCCAAACATAAAGAGGTAACAAATTCAGTGAAACGAGACATGATGCAATAGGTTCAGTGCAAAAAAATCAAGTTTATCTACAAACTGATACAAAAAGCGGATTGAACACAAACTTGTGATGCGCAGAAAGTGATAGGGAGAGTGAGAATGTGAGCGAGAAAGTCAGTGATGCTTGATAGAGAGTCGGTCGATCGATCAAAATAAACTAAAAAGGTATACAATCACACGCAGAATCAAGCATCCTGGCTCTCCTGTCGATCTCCTATTGCTTTACGTCATTAGGCTATAATGTTTTAATTACAGTGTACTCTCACTAACAAGCTTTATAAAGTAATACGTTTTCGATTGACAAGCTCAAAGATGCTCCACTGTATAAAAAAGTTATACAAAGCGTTCTAAAAAGTGAACTCTAATTTTGTATGTTTAACCTGAATTAAAGCTGTTGCAACAATATTCATGACCACACTGTATTCACAATATATAATCACAGCAGATGTTACTCAAAGCACGAATTTTGTTGCTTGAACCACTTTGACTTAACTGGAACTAGCATAAGCTACGGTGCACAAAGTGTTGTAACGTTCATGCGATACGATCGATATTTTGGCTCTCTTTGAAAGGAATTTATTAAAAAGACACATCGTTCCAAAATATCGATCGGGCTATGCACAGCAAACAGATCGTGCATGTCGAATCAAAAGTCCACCATCATTAAAGACAAACACATAATAAAACGCACACGCGCACAAACTAATAGTCGAGTCAATCAAGAAGTAGGCGGAACGTGCCAAAATATCGATCGAAAAATGCAGCCGTGCCTTTGGTGTTGCCTTCTTCGCTGTTGCCAAAATCTCACACCAACTCATTAAAATTCACAGCACATTCTTTGCGATCGAACGAAAGTGACTGAGCGATTCATGCAGCTGCCCTATCCCTACAATTCTGTACGTTTACAGTTGCACCATGAGGCATTGCGTTGAACTCTCAACAAGCATTGCTCCAACGTTAGACAACATCATCAGCATTCACCATCATGTGATGCTTAAAAAAAAGTTGAAAATAGATAGATTACATTAATTTATTAGTTTCTTAGGAATACATCATAGTGACCGGTGTTCTAACTAATCATGAGTGCCTATAGTCAGAAACGTTCTCATGGTTTTCTGTTACAGCCAATGTCCTTCCAGTCTGGCAATGTCGGGTATTATACTGTGTAACGGTTGCATGAGTAAGGAAGGGTGATAAAAAAAAGAATTTATTTATTTATGTTAAGGCATCCGACGAGGTATCGGATGACTTGATTTTCCGACAGGACAGTACTTTTTTTCCTTCGCGGTATACTATCTACCCATGTGCCTAGAAAACAAACTTGCATGTTTTAACATGTTCGGATAAAATAATTGAACAATAACATATACGTAGATGACAAATAAATAAGTTCCAAAATCATCAAGCATTAATAAAGCTAATGAATTCAAATTTATGTTTCCAACGAAAACATTGCCTCCTTCTATTGGTAGGCAATCAAAATATAATTTACAGTTTAGTCGTAATTAGGAGTGAAACATGCAACAAAGGCGAGAAAATAATTCAGACATCGACCAGAGTCTTGCTCAATCAAAGTCAGTTCTACTAATTCAACTCTTACAAACTGACCATCAATTGGAACGAACATGATCCGCACGAAAGTACTCAGTGCTCTTTTACTGGAATGCAGGCAGTATCTAACTAAGTAATCGAGTAACACAAAAATGTTAATTATTTATTGGTCAACAGCTCTAATTTGCAAATGAACACATGGACACACACAGACACTTCATTAGGCCGACAATTCTCTTGATGCACTTTTAATGGAATGAGTAAAAGTATATAACAAATTGGAACACATTAAGAATGCCACGGCTGCTAGTCCGAGAAAAAAATTTGACAAGCCAAAGCAAATGAGTGCTTCCAAGTGAGCAACGAGCAGGTCATTATTTCCAATTTTTGAGTGGTTACTTCCAGATGGAGGCAGGGCTGTCGTTGAAAATTTTAATATGAATTAATTGACCAACAAGGAAAGACATGAAGAGAGAGAGAGAGAGAGAGAGAGAGAGAGAGAGAGAGAGAGAGAGAGAGAGTTGTGATAAGTCAAATTCGGCAAATGCAAGACTAATTTGGCCAAAAAATAATTTGATCTTTGTGTGCATCAAATAGACATCGTTGGGAAAGACCGAAGTATGCTTGTGTGTTTGGTTTAGCCTTAACATTCCGTCACACAGTGTAATTTGATAATGACAGAACGGGGTGCTCTGCACTCGCAACTCGGTGCAGAAGCTATGACTTAAGATGATTATTGAGGTTGGTGTGGTGGTAAATTTCCTACTCTCCGATCTATTCTCTTGGTTAACACGATTTAGAGCCACCAGTGGCCCAACACTTAACAACACGATTGGCCTCTGTGCACGGCACTCAGGTAAAGGCGAGAAAGGAAAAATTTAATTATTTGTTTGTTTATGTCTTATCACTCGCTCACATAAGACAACACAAGACATTACTGATTAGTCTAGAATAACATACCATCAAACAATGCAAAGATGGGGAGAAAGAAAAGTAAGGAGGAATAATTGATTGTTTGTTTTTATCTCTAAATTACCTTCACCTGTGATTACGGGGTCACTGACCACTGGTCACTGACCAGTGGTCAGCACACTAACCATTGTCTATTCCATTCTCTATTAGACAATTCAATTACAGGTAACACTGAAAAATTCGATCCAACTCAGTGAACATCACCCTGACAACGCTAAAAGAAAGAGATAAAGAAAGAGAGGGGTCAATTAATTGTTTGTTTGTTTTAGACTTTGCAATCCGTTCCAGTTAATTTGATTAAGTGATTGCTCTGCACAGACACACAGCCCGGAGCACCATGCCGTACCAGACAGACGAGCAACTCTTAACAACCATTTCAACGGCTCACACAGAGGCTTCGAGACATCGAATAACAGACAAAGTCAAAAACCCAATTTGGCCACTAACTCAGCCTTGACTCAACTCATCAACTGCAATAGCCGCAAACTTAATCAGAGTGCTCACTTTTTATTTCAGTTTGGTTTGTGTGTGCCGAGAGTGTCCTTTATTGGTTTTGTTTCGCTTCACGGGTAATGTCTGTTGCGATCACATTTGTTCTAGTGTATGTTCTTGTGCGTTGAGTTGAATGGTTCATTGAAAACAGACTGACTCTGTGTGCTCAACTATTTATTTAGTTTAATTTCATTGATTTTTTGTCTGTAAATGTGCAAGTGTAAACTAATTATTAACAAGTGTTTTTGAACAATGAACATTGTTTTTAATAAATAAACTGAATTTAATTAAATTTAGCAGCAAATAACAGGATTATGAAAAGTTACTTTATTTTTAGCACGAACTAATGTCAAAAGAATTATGTTTTGTGTTTGACTTAACTAAAGTACAATAATAAATGCTACACTGTTAGGCTTCCACCAGTTACTTCTGGGCCCGGTTGGAGGAAACGATTTTAACACGGCACACGGGGCAGGCCATCTCAGTCCAACGTTTCTTCTCATTGCAATAGTCAATGCAGTCAAGATGAAACTTGTGTCCACACTTCAGCTCACTTGATGTAAATAATAATGCAAAATGTCAATGTGAACATGTGAATTATCAAAAATACATACCGAACAAACTCTCCACTCTTGAACGCTTCGAAACTAATCAAACACTCGTCCAACGCATGTTTTGATTTATTGGCTTGGCTCTGACGATAGCGATACTGTTTGGTGTTCACTCGGAGGACAGCTTTCTTGATATTCCGATTCATCTCATCTCTCATGTAGATTGGTCTTTCCTGATTATCCATAGTGCGAAACAGTGAAAAAATCAGAAAAATCAACGATGGCGTTCGATGCAAAGCAAAAACGATGTTTCCAGTGTTGAGTGCACAGGTGAAATGACCGCCGATCGGTGTAGTACTGCCACTCACTAACCAACACGATCACAAAAAGTGAGAGTGAAGCACACATAACCAGTCTGCGTTCAATGAGCCATACAACCAAACGTACAGAGGACATTGCACCACATACACAAGATCGAATGTGATCGCAAGAAGCAATACATTACCCGTGAGCCGAGACCACTAAATAACTCTATTGACAAAAACACTACGTTGAATCGAAAAAGTGTGCACTCTGAACATGAGACACTTTCACTGATAGTGAGGTTGGTAGATTCGTTTGTAGTTCTAAGGTTTAGTTAGCGACAAAATTGGTTTCTTAAATTAGTCTGTCTCTCGATGTCTCTGTAAGTTGTCCAGTGAAATCGTATTATGGTAAAAAAAATTCTATCGGCTACTAGTTCATAGTTGTGTGTGCATAGGTAGTACACACAATTATTTTAATTGACCAAAAAATATAAAAGCAAACAAACAATTATTCCTCTTTCTCACTCTCACTCTGCGTTGCCCGTAAGAAGCACACCGAGACGAGCCGTTTTTATATTAACTTGTAGAGGACGATTATGAGTCCAAGACATTTATTAGTGGCAATTAGGCAGCATGATACAAATGGTTATTTGAATCGAGTTTCCGATTATACATGAGTACAATGCAGCAATTGACTGTGTGAAGATATGTTCACAGAGGTGCAGAGGTCACGAGTGTAAGTGACTGAATGACTACGCATTAGACCAGTGCGAGGGTATACACGAGTAGTGAGAGAGGAGTGCGCATAACGTTACATAAGAGGGAGTACGTTCGCACTACATTGACATTGAGGCAAGACATAAGACGTGTCGACATCATGTGATAACATGAGACACTACACTATCCTCCCACCAGACGATTAGTATAACTAATTGACGAAAAGGGGAAATGGATGTGATGTCTAGATTGATCGGATTGCGATGTTTGTAGACGGGGTCTTAGTATTGATTGCCATGTTCTCGGGATCTCAGGATTGATCGTCATGATGCACTTGTGCGATTGAGATAACTTAATTGGGACTTGTTGACTTCCGAAAGTTGTCGGTAGTGAATGAAGTCCGGCAGCAAGTCTTCTGGTTACATAATTCCAGATGGTTGGACTTGGTAGCGTGATTTCCAGTGAGTCGGAAATGTGCAAAGTTATCGATTGAATGCACGAGCAATTGTATCGTTCATTCTGTGAGAGTAGCTGAATGGAATGTCCATTGAATGTACTCGATCGGGAATGAAGATGAAACAGATCGAATGGATCGTTGAATCAACAGTGATATGATGGAGTTATGCATCAGTGAATTGACTGTTGAATTGCTCAATGAAAGCGCATGTTGAATGACGTGAAATGGATTTGGCTTGAGCCTGAAAGTAGTAAAGGCTTAGATTGAATAAGATTCGGATTGCGAATCATGATCAGAATTGTGATCGTGAGCCAAACCGTGAGATCCTTTGGAAACCAGTGTTTGATTGGAACGGTTTGGTCAACGAGTGAGTTGGTTAACCATTGTCGTTAGAATGTAACAACAAACAGAACGAGACTGATTTCGATTGAGAGACTCGCCTTGGCCTTGGAAATTTGTCCGGGGCCAATGATTGCTTTGGTCTCCTGAGCATGTGGCTGTGGACGTTGTTGTGACACCATTGCATTTGACAGTGAGTCGTCAAATGGATTCGATTTTGTCAGTGAGTCGACAAAATGATTGGTTGATTCTAACAGTGGGTCGTTAGAATGAGTTTGAATCCGACAGTGAGTCGTCAGACTGAAACTGTAATTGATCAATGGCAATTGGTTTGCGAGAAGGATGCAAAGTCATGTGCTGTTCGTTGGAATGCAACGAAGATGCACTGTCAATTGGAGAGAATGTCTCACAATTGAATGAATGCTGAAAGCAATTGCGATGACTTTGGATTGAATCGAAGTGAATCCAATGTTAGGATGACTTCGTTGTGTCCTTCGATTTGATCAATGTGGGTGTCAGAAGATTGGTGGTGCTGATGATACTGTTCTCGGTGATTGCGAGCGAGCATCATGTCTCGGTATGCGAGAGATTGAGCATCCACGATGTCCGGGGCCATGCTGAGTTCGATATCGATGGTAAACTGAGCGAATTGGCGTAGTGGCAGATTCATGGTGAAGGATGACTGTTGTAGTCATTGACCATTGAATAAAATCGCGTGAGTTAGGTCCGTGAATATTTTGACGGTCCACAAGCGGTAAGCTTGATTGCTAGTTTGTAGCTAATAACTCGCGATTGAACTCTGAATTGAAGAGTTGAAGCATCACATCTTGATTGAAGATGGAGCTGAATTGTGCCACGAGTGAGTTTACCAGTGAGTTGTTGCTTGATCAACTGACTTGATTGAAGTGAGTTGTGAATTGAAGCAAGAACTGAGATATCGTTTGTCACTAGACTTGATTTGCTGCTGAGTTCGACTGCTGGTTCACAGTGTGTCGTGAAAAACGTTTGATTCTTTGGTCCATGATGAATGCACTGGTATATCGTCTGGTTTGCAGAGCCAGTATAGCCGCAGTTGTTCCATGAGTGAAATGATCGGTCAATGGAATGAAATGTCTAGTAGTTTGTACTAGAAAACAAAATATTTTCACAGTGAGTCGTGAATGTCCATTGATGTGATCAATCGGCGATTTGATTTTGATTCTGGTGATGCGAATTAGCATGATCCAGCGAAAAGTTCAAAGCCGTGATTGTGGAATCGATCAAGAAATTGAAATGCTTGAGTAGTTAGTCAATTAGACTAATGTGATGAGAAATTCGTTGAGAATGTCATCAGGAAAGCATTGAATGTTGATCGAAAATGATTTGATTGAAATCATTTGGTTGAAATCATGGAAGAGACTTTGGCGCATTGAATGACGGACAAAGAATGTTCGTGTGGACTCAGATAACCCGATGTGAGTCGTGGAAGCAGTCGAATCGGAAGATTCTATGGTGACTAGAATTGTAGTTCACGTAGGTAGAATCGTTGTTGCTGAATAATACCGTGCAACCATGCAAGCGGGCAGTGAGTTGTGGAGAGATTGAAGAACGTTTGGTTGAGTGATTGAAATTTAAATTGAGAATCACTGATGAACGTCATCTCCTTTGATTTCCGTGTAAATGTACAGGAAATGTATGACTGGCTGCCTCGGCGACATGAATGATTCTTGCGAAACAAAAGTTTATTTTTGGGCCACTCTCAGCTTGTAAGATTGAAGCTGATGAACTCAATGCTGATTTGACATTGTGAGTTGACAATGTGAATTGAATTGTGAGTTCAGAGGTTGGATGATTGTTCACTTGGGATTATCGTTCAGCTGATGATGAATGACAAGACCGGTTGATTGAGCTGATCCCAAAAGTGATGAAGTGCTGGTTGCAACGCACTTGATAATCATCGAAGTCGTTTTGACTGTTTGAATGTGATGTAAATTGAGCGTACGTTGAATTGATCACTCAGAGAAATGGTAGTCAGATAGATATGACCAACTTGAAAAAGCGTCAAATAGGTATGACGGCCTAACACATCGCAATTGTAGCATAGCGCCCTCGGTGGCAGCTTTGTGAACCCTACCTTCCACTGTACAACTCGTCATACCCATTTGATGCTTTTTCAAGTTGGTCATATCTATCTGACTACCATTTCTCTGAGTGATAAGTACAATTGATTAGTCGTACGATGACACATGGTTTGCATGTGGTACATCATTCAAAGTGGCAATGCAAGAGGAAAACATGTCGCAAGTGACCTTAACGCAAATTTGCAATTTGATAGCATCGACAGGATGTTGAGTTGGGAGATCGATCTCGAAATTTCTTGGAAATGCAAGAAATGTTTCGTCCTGTGTCGATAGGTACCATTTGATTGGTCACGAACAAGCGGAAATGTGTCGCGAATGTGAGTGAGGATCCGAAATTTGCCGCTGTTCCTTCTTGCAGTGAATTTTCGGGTTAATCGATAAATTCAGTAAGGAAATGCTTTTTGCTGCTTGTGTTGCAATTTGCATACAGTAATTAGCAGTGCATTTCTTCTCTGCATGAATTGCTGTTGCTGCTGTTGCCTTGTGCGGTAGTACGCGTCCAGTTGGTCGCAGTGAGTCGCGATGGCTCGTAAAAGTCCCCCTCGCCGCACGCGATGTGAACGCAATGCGGGGGTGAGAGTTCAACTGAAATTTGAGGCTCCTGCATGGCGGTCATGACTGCAGCCTTGAGTAGTGTAGTGTGTTGTACACTATGAAGACTGTGCAGTGGAAGACACATGATGCAGTGAGTTTGTGTGTGAACGAGAAGTGATATATGACTTGCTCGTTGTGTGCACTGAGTTGAGTTGAGTGCAGGGAGGATGTCCACTCTCGGCAGAACGAAAGTCAAGGACAAATCACACAGATTGCCTTTGTCTTGAAAAGTGCGCACCAAGAGTACGTAGTAAATACGCTCTCCACCAGGTTGAATTTGTGATAGCGATAAGAGTGATTGACTCTCCGGTTCCAAGTATTGAATTGATTTGAATTGAACACTTGTGGAACGGTCGCTTAATTTCACAAAATGAGTTGTAGTTGCGAATATCTTGGGAAAGCCAAGCGTTTTACGTCAGGACATGTCGTCGGTAGATTGTACCTCTATGTCCGAAAGACCTTCAGGATCTAGTGATGAATTGATCACCGAGATATCTCCACGTTCCAGAATTGTACTGATGGACAAGTAGGTCGTATGACAAGCAACTTGAGCAACTGTCGAGTTGACTCATTGCGCGCCGCTCATTCAAGTGTACTAGTAAATGGACACGAGAGCATCAGAGAAATGTCTGATATGGCAAATGAGTGAATCAGGGAATGCCTGATGAGCAAATGATTGCATGACAGTGCTGTGACATGGTAGGTTCTTGATTGAAGAACACATTGGTTTGCACAAAAAGACACAGTTGAAAAACGAGAGTTGGTCATCAAGTGTTGATGTCAAGGTTTGAGCATTGAACTGATGATGAGCACAATGTGAGATTATGACACGATTGTTGATGAGCACTCGTTGAGTTGTACTTCGGAAATGCGAATGTACAGAACTGGACTGGCGTATGACGATTATGAAGGTAAATTCCTTGAAAATCGCTTGGTATGTTCAAAGTACCGGGTCACCAATTGTAGCGGACGATTATGGGTCCAAGACATTTATTAGTGGCAATTAGGCAGCATGATACAAATGGTTATTTGAATCGAGTTTCCGATTATACATGAGTACAATGCAGCAATTGACTGTGTGAAGATATGTTCACAGAGGTGCAGAGGTCACGAGTGTAAGTGACTGAATGCCTACGCATTAGACCAGTGCGAGGGTATACACGAGTAGTGAGAGAGGAGTGCGCATAACGTTACATAAGAGGGAGTACGTTCGCACTACATTGACATTGAGGCAAGACATAAGACGTGTCGACATCATGTGATAACATGAGACACTACAAACTCAGTAATGCTATTTGCTTTTTCAAGTTCAGTTTTGATATCGATTTGAATAGAAAATAATTGCAATAAAATAAACATATAAAGTGTTGACTATTGGTCATTTTGTGTGTGCGTGTGTCAATATATTGTGATAGTGTGTCAACTAACAATAATATTTTTGTTTGTCTTGCATTCGACATCGAATGTCGTGCCGTGTCTCTGTGTCTGAGTGTGTGTGTGCGTGTGTTCAGAGCACTCTGTTAATTCAATTAAACGGAACGGAATGCAAAGCCTAAATAACCATTTTTCTAAATCATAGTTCAATTCTGCAATAATTAAAGATTTAATTAATGGATTTACAAATCTTTTATGGTATGCAATTTTTTTTATTAATGCCACCACGGATAAAAATCTTTGTGTGGTTCAGTTGGATAGAGCGTTTGCATAGTAATATGCATATAAACCACTTTGGTTGTGGTTCGAGTCTCACCATGTTCGAATTTTATTTTTTTTTGTTTTAAAAATAGTATTAGTATGAATAGGGAAGACCTCACCATCATAGCTGCCACACACAGTCAACCACAAGTAATATGCTCTTGTTTGAGTAAGCTTAACATTCTTCCCCGGTTAATTGGTTTATGAGAAAACGGAGTGCAGTGCACTGAACATATATTATAACTCAAAACTTAACAGACCCCCATCAGCATGTCAGAACGTTGAGATGTTAGAAGGGGAGAGTCAAAGAGGTGACGAAAACCTGCACCACCGCATCAAACCACTCTCCATCTAATTCTAGTTTGGTTGGTCTAGCGAATGCCCCAACTTGTTGTACTACAACAGGAACAGAAAAGAAGAAAGACTTACAATAGGTAAAACGTATGCAACACACATCGTCATCGTCCTGCTCGCACCGCATTCGTCTTCAAGACGTCATTGAGTGAACACACGCCAACAGAGACCGCATCAAAAATGGAGTTGGCAAACGCAATTGCTGATAGCATAATGGATGCAATCGCAGGCGATAGCCCTGCATCTGTTACTGTTCGTCAAGAAATTATCGAAAAATATGCACCATGGGTTCGAGTTCTTATTGCTAATGAGTGCACTGTTGTGAATGAGAAAACTGTGGATGAAGATGATGGGGCTGAGCCAGAGGTATGCTTAGTATGTTTAGATGAGCTAATAATTGGTTCAACCATGCGGTGAGTGATATTATGAGTGATAACTATGAAATAATTGAACTTTGTGCCATAGTGTTTTGCCGTGTGGGCATCGATACCATTCTGAGTGTGCGGAACGATGGTTTGTCAACTCAATTCTGTGTCCCACGTGTCGAGCGTCACTGCAGAAAGACTTAACCAACAATTTGAGCAACGTAGAAGACGAGGTCTTGCGAGAAGCAATTGTACTCGAATTTAGTGCTGATTTGCCGCAACCTTTACATGACAACTTGGAAAAGTATTAATATTAATTAGATTTGGGTGATCATGAAGCCAATGTTGACGGCACATGTATCTATTTATCTGAATAAAATTTTTTAATTTGCCAAGTTGTTTTGTATTACTTTGAAAATAAAGAAGCGCATAATCAATGGAGTCTCAAATTTTGTTTGTAGCTTTAAGGTCGAGGTTAATGGCCAATTTGGCCTTTGAAGCATTTTGCCGTGTTCGCATTCACATCACGTCTCCCTCTGTTTGCCAATGAGATCATAAAGTCTTTATTCTGTCTAGTCGGCTCCGAGTTAAGTGCTATGTACAGTGCACAATTAACTGAAATGTTAATTCACCGTAACGGAATTAACTCTGCCGCTCTCTCTCTCTCTCTCTCTCTCTCTCTCTCTCTCTCTCTCTCTCTCTCTCTCTCTCTCTCTCTCTCTCCGCTATTTCGTGGTGATGCACTGTCTTTGATGGTGGTCTACTAACACAACCTCACCCCATCAAACATTACCATCTGGCAGGAATGTGCCAAGGCAAATGCGTTCTCACGCTAGCCCAAATTGGCATATAAAAGGCTTTAAGAACCAATCCGATTAAAGTCCTAAAATCAAATTTGTTACGCAATTGTGTTTGCGTTTGTTTGTCTATTGCTTTTGGTCTACCAACGTTGACCAGTGAGATGCTACGGACATCGTCTGTCTAGTTCTCCACAGAGCACAGTGTTCTCTCATAATCAAATTAAATAGAACGGAATTTTAAAACTAAAGCAAACAAATGATTAATTTTCCTCCATTCTCGCCTATTCCTCGGTGCTTACAGAGACCAATTGTCATGTTCAATTAGCACTTAGAGAAATTCAAACATGCAGCATTACAAATAATTGCGTCTTTCGGTTTGTACCTTATCCTTCGTCATTTAGTCATACGCACAACGACGCATTGGCATATGGTGTCAGAAAACAAATTAAAAATCAATGCATTGGAAATTGTTTTGTCCAAAATTATTATTCAGTTTGCTTGTTTTAATTATGCTACTCAGATTCTTTTGCCAAATTTTTTAAACAAAACTTCATTAGGTTCATTATTGAGAGTTTGCCGCATTTATTGCATAAATCAAATACCGCACAATGACGACCGACGGACATGACTTGTCTCACAGATGATGATGATGAGTGTTAGTAGCAATGCATGTAGTTCACCCATTTGCTTCTGCCCCAAATCTCTCAATTGGAATAGGCATCCTCTCTCCTCAAGCTCTATTTCCTTTAGTGTGCACTTTACCACTTCCGAGTAGTGGCTACTCGCTTCAGCATTGATCGAGTCGGACTTTCTCCTCTCTCGTTTATTCCCTATGTATCACTTCTCCACGCAGAATACCAGCAAGGGCGCCCGATCGATTTTCTCTCATCTTTGGACTGAAAATTCTCCGTTGGATGCAGCATCAACTGGCTCCCGATGCGATCGCATTCCCCCAATCCTCTTTCTCCATCTCTCTCCATCTCTTCTATTCTTTGTGTGTCACTAGGCCAGTCAAGATTCCCCTACCTCCGGTGGTCGTTTGAACTTGAAATTACGTCACAATGGTATCCGACAGACATTACTGACAAATTATCATGCGGGTAGTAGCAATGCATGTAGTACACAATTTTGCTTCTACACTTGATAGCTACATTGTAATCCTCTCTCCTCTAGCTCTTTCATTCAGTGTGCACTTCACCAAGGCCGAGTAGTGTCCCCTCAGTTCCATTATTGATCGAGACGGGCTCTTTCCTTTCTTTCCTATTCTCTGTGTGTGCAACTTCTCGGTGCAGAATCGCATCACTGTCGCACGAGCCGAATTTTCTCTCCATTAGTTTGCACTTCACCCGTTAAAGGTAGCATCAGCTTGCTCCAGATGCAGGAACAAAATCGTCATTTGCTACTGCACCAAAATCGCTTTATTGGAGTCCGCATCATCTCTCACCAAGCTCTATTTGCTTCAGTGTGCACTTCACCACTTCCGAGTAGTACCCACTCGCTTCAGTATTGATCGAGTAGGACTCTCTTCTCTATCGACTATTCTCTGTGTATCACTTCTCCACGCAGAATCGCATCAAGGGCGCCCCATCGATTTTCTCTCATCTTTGGACTGAAAATTCTCCGTTGGATGCAGCATCAACTCGCTCCAGATGCGATCGCATTCCACCCAAACCTCTCTCTCCATCTCTCTCCACCTCTTCTATTCTTTTTTTGTGTCACTAGGCCAGTCGAGATTCCCCTACCTCCGGTGTTCGTTTGAAGTTGAAATTACGTCACAATGGCAACCCACAGGCATGACTGACAAATTATGATGCGGGTAGTAGCAATGCTTTTAGTACACAATTTTGCTTCTACACCAAATCGCTCAATTGGAATAGACATCCTCTCTCCTCAAGCTCTATTTCCTTTAGTGTGCACTTTACCACTTCCGAGTAGTGGCTACTCGCTTCAGCATTGATCGAGTCAGACTTTCTCTTCTCTCGTCTATTTTCTCTCTTCATTAGTTTGCACTTTACCCATTAATGGTAGCATCAGCTCGTTTCAGATGCGATCGCATTCTCAACAATCCTCTCTCTCTCTCTCTCCCTCTTCAATTTTCTGTGTGTCACTAGGCCAGTCTTGTTTGCTCTAATTCCGGTGATCGTTTGAACTTTAAATTGGTATCGCTCACTCACAACTTATCATGTCTCGTATCACCGAAATTGTTACCTCATTTTGGTCGGAAATCCGTGGTCTATTCAACCAAAATTTGCCGTGCACTTCGAATGAAGCCAACGGCAACAACAACAACACCCTCAACGGCCGCTTTGGCGCTAATGAATTTCCACTGAAAATTGAAAAGTATCGCTTCGTTTTAGACAAACACCGTAAAGAAATTTGCACCAAACTTTACATTGACCACATTGGAAAAATGTGTGGAGACGGAGGAAATGGCGAAGTGTATGAAGGGTTCAATTCAGAAAAAATCTCTTATGCACTGAAGGTTCAATCATCGGCTTTGCGCACTAATGAAGAATGGCAGAAAGAGGTGAGGAATGAGGTTCAATTGTTAAAACAATTTAAACACGAGAATGTTGTCAAGATGTTCGACAATTTGCTTGTGGGCAATCGCAAACCCAATGAGTACTCTGTTATCAAGTTCGAGTACCTCAACACTTCACTTAAAAAGTACTTGAAGGTTTCTGACAAAGGATTTCTCACCTTTGAGGAAAGCATCAATCTTGCTAAGCAGATCAGTCCGGTGCTTGGATGGATGCATGCTAACGGAGTTGCTCATCATGATGTGAAGCCTTCCAACATCATGTTTAACGCAGATTTGTCTAAACCCATCGACGGTCAGCTTGAAGATGTCACCTACAAGATTATCGATTTCGGCTATGCTTTCGATTACAACAAAACCGGAGGAGAGGCTTTGGAACGACACTTAGTCGGAGGAACAAAATTCTTCGTTTCTCCCGAAAAGTGGTCTGGCAAGAGCTATGACCCATTTAACTCTGATTCCTACTCTATGGCTGTGACTTTATTGCAAGCAATGATGGGAATAAAACGGTTGAATTACTTTTTGAAACATTTTCGTAATTTTGCCACTGTCGCTGACTTGTTTATGTTTTTTATTGAATCGCTCAACGAGCCTTATTTCGACATCGACAACATCAAGTCTATTGGAATGCGTTACACTTTCGCTGATTCCTGTGAAAATTTCAAGGAATTGTTGCAATACGGCGGTACAACCAAGAATGACCTCGAATACTTGAAAATGGTTAGAAAACTGCTCAGTAAGGATCCTAGCAGGCGAATCACCATGGCGCACTTTAATGAGCGCATTCGCAATTTTGAAGCTTAGTACCGACTCATGTCATCATTCTTCTGTACATCAACTATACTCTCCTTATCTAATCACACAAATTTTGCGAGCACGCACACATATTCATGCAATGCGTTTCAAAAATAGGTCAGACTTCTAGAACATTCGACATTGAAACAACCTTAGTTGTTTTTCTATCGGCACACCGCACCGATTCACTATATAATGCCCGAGATTGCCAGACTGGAATGGTCTTGGGACAGACACGGGCGCTTTTCTTGTTTCCGCTCTCGGCACGGATATATAATCTGGGCAAGCAGGCCTTTTGATGTTGTATATTGATTGCACTAATAAAATAAAATAAAGTTTATCTCTTTTGAACTCTTTTTGGAAAGCATCACATGATTGTGCATGTTGATGACGTTGCTTAACGATGGTGCGTGTCTCTCGTTGAGAGTTACGTCAGGATGCAACTGTAAACGTACAGAATTGGAGAGCAAAAGAGCAGCGGAATGAATGGCTGTGTCACGTACGTTCGATGGTACAGAATGTGCTACGAATTTTAATGTGTTCTTTAGAATTCAGAGAAAAGTGCGCTCTTTGAGTAATATGCAAAGGTTTAGGATGGGGATGAGTGAGATAACTGTGCCATTAACTTGGTCGTTCGTATTCCATGTACAGGACTGCTGAAATAATTTATTTTCACTCAAACGGAACAAAAAATAAATAAAAGAAGCCAAGCCATTTTTTAGAACGTAATAGTTATATACGAAGAAGATTGTGCCTATCTGTGTAGTGTAATCGTACACTTTCATTTGATTTCCACTGCATAGCTAGTCTCACTGAGGGCAAACACATTTACCTCTACACTCTAACTGTGCTTTCAAGAATGTTATCGAGCAAATTGAGTAACATGGCTCACATTTGCCATTTTAAGTGGTTGTCTAATTGAAAAACTTTTAAGTCGATTCGTGGCAGACATGCAGGCAAATTGCATTAGTGAACTTAATTTAATTTTGTAATGGATTTAATATGGTTTGACGTCATTTTTGATTTTTTAAGTGATGTGCGTCAGAAGACTTCTCAGAATCGAAATATTCACTTGCTCTGTGGTTTGAACACATTTAACTACGTCCCAAAGGACTAATGCTGTTTTTTGCGAAAATAAAATGTTTTTAACAAGAAGATTGATGAGACTTCTGGGACAAAATTTCAGAACCACTACCAAATAAGTTTCATTTGGAAACGTTGAACAGTTTCGTTTGACGTCATTCTATTGGCAAGGGAAATGTTTGCCGAGTTTTCGTTTTTCTTTTTTACGTATTTAATGCCAGCGGGTATTTTGAGTGATTTTAACTGGTACTGGAACGGAATGTAAAAACTAAAATCAAACAAATAGATACTTTTCTGATTCTTTTTCTCACATTCTTTTAATTGTCAGGGCGATGATAACTAAAACTTATCGAAGCTTTCAGTGTTAGTTTTTAGTGCATTTGTCAATAGAGAACAGAATCAGCCTTGGTCGAGTGCTGACTTTTGTTTTTATTTATTGCTACTGTAGCACACATCATATGAACATTTGCAGTCACAGACAAACCAAGTCGTGGATTTAGTGGCAATTTGGCTTTTGAACTCATTCTCTCTCTCTCTCTCTCTTTCTCTCTCTCTCTCTCTCTCTCTCTCTCTCTCTCTCTCTCTCTCTCTCTCTCTCTCTCTCTCTCTCTCTCTCTCTGTTTGCCAATGAGATTATTAAGTCGTTTGTCTGTCTCGTCTGCCAATGAGTGCACTGCACAACTCACTCAAACTATAATTGACCATAACTGAATTAACTCTCTCCCTCTCTCCTCTATGTCGAGGTGATGCACACAACGAGGAACCTCGTATTTCTTCTCCTTGGGTGGCACATCTATGTGTCTTCTGTCATGTTCTATCTTCCCTTCTATTTTCAACAGTTAATTTGGATGAAAATTGGTTATGTTCAAGTGCAAGAAAAGATGAGATATTTATTAAACTTTTTTATTTAGTTAAATTAATACAATTGATTAAAGTATGCATAGAGGCGTCATCATAAACACTCAAATCCATTCACTTCGACGGTAGTATCGAAAGTTGTTTTGCCCTTGCACTCGAAGATTGTACGAAAATCGTATAAATAGTGCGTTTCGCAGGATTTCGTTGTCTACATTGCCAAAGCCGTTGGTCAGGCCATCCATCAGTGGTTTTCGACAAATGGGACAAACCAGTGCAGTAGCAAACCATGGAATGACACACGATTCAAATCGATGCCCACAACGTAGCACTCTATGAAATAAAGTTCAATCACAGCATCCAATCATATCATACTCACAGCAGGTTTGCATAAATTGGAATATTATCCAGGCATATAACGCATTTTTCCGGATAAGTGCCATTGTAGTCCTTTGTTGTTTTCTTCCTCACAATACTATTCTTATCAATGATGGCTTGTCGAATGAATGTTGCATTATCTTGGATCAAATATTCACGATGAGTAACCGATTTGTGATTATCGCCAGTGATGCTTTCCATGATGCTATCTGCTTTTGCTTTTGCAATTTCCATATTTTCCTGCTGCTTCGATGTCTCTCGGTTGGCGTGTGCACACTGAATGACGTCTTGAAGACGACTGATGAGCGAGCAAGACGATGACCAGGTACACTCGTCAGTTGCCATGGGAAAGACTGCATAAATAAATCCGATTAAAGTCAAATTAGTTATGCAATTTTGTTTGCACTTGTTCGACCCTTTCTCTTTGTTTTTCTTCGTTGGTCAGTATGTTTGCACATAAGATCGTCTGTCTAGTCGAACACCGAGATCGTTGCAGTGTGCACTGCGTTCTGTTCACAGATAATCCAATTTTTTTGTGACGGAATGTTAAAACATAAACAAACAAACAATTAAATTTCTCCCTTTCTAACCTTTGACCTAATGCACACAGAGGCCAATCATGATGTTTGGCTAATGTTTGTTCTTAATCGAATTAACCATGAGAATAGAATGAAGAATGAGGATGCATTGACCCCCACCATCTCAGTTCGATTAGATGGTCGATTGTCTGTCTAGTTCTTAACCAAGTTCAGTGCTCTCTGGTCGTTCATAATTTAAGTAACTGTGAAGAAATTTTATGACTAAATCAAACATGCAATTATCTTTCTCCCTTTTCATCATTTGTTTGGTTAGTGAACAAGCATCATCATCACCACCATCGCAAGTCACTTGTGCACATAGTCCCAAAAAAGAAGAGTCGAGTGTGTGGTGCGCTGCACCAGAACGGATTCTGTGTCTTTAAACGAATGAATACTAGTGAGCCGATGGTGTAAGCCATTAAGGGCTATTCGATTCACCGGTCGGTCTATTGGGGCTTGAGTTGGTTTATGGGCCCTTGCCGGCATCTGGGTCCCATAAAACGACGGCGACAGCCTAAGCATGAGTTTGAGGACACTCGCTGGCGACAATGAGACGCGACGGATTGACGCGAATTGGTGTTGTCACTAAGTGGTCGAAACGACAAAAAGAAACCTAAACCATATATGTGCGACCGTCTCGAGGTGCAGACAGTTCTCAGTTGGTGCAATTAGGACGAATCACGTCGGCGGTATGGTGCAAAGGTTTACACAGATGTCAGAGCCGAAATGAAGACGTGAAAGTGCACTTTTTATCGGTACAATTGATTAACCTCATCTGCGATGTCCTTTCGGCCCGTAATTAACGGACTACGAGTAATACATTGGCCCTCCCACATTATCTTCATAACGCTTTTGTCTCTTTCCTCTCTTCTCACTTTCACTCTAGTCATCCCCCGTTCGAGCCTAGTTAAGTCAACTCGAAGGAGGCGTTCTCAAGGACCATGCTGTAAATAAACGCTGGTGCCGAGCAGTGATGGACACTGTCCTTTAAGTCACGTTCCCGAACTGACCACGATTGGTTGCGATTACTAATCATTTCCCACGGTTTTCCCACTGATTCCGTGCTGGTTAACAGTGATCAAGGTGGTTTTTGCCCAGGCTATTTGTTCTGCATGAAGTGACATAAAAATAAATATCTTATTGAAGCGATTGTTTGATTTGTGTTTTGATTTGTGACTGATCAATACGCCGCGCGTGTCGAAACATCCCCGTCGTGATGTTTTCCCGCGGTGGCACGATAGAGTGCAAACTTTTCTTTGCCAATGGTGGCGTAAGTTGTTCATGTGAACTTGCTAACCTCTAAAGGTGGAGTATTTCATAGGTGATTTTTGTTCGGTAAACCAATTGTCAGTCTATCGTAATTTTGTCATTCTAACAGTTACTAATGAATATTGCCAATTTCTATTCGTAATTTAAAAAATAAATTTTTAATATAATTTTAAAATAAAAATAAAATTGCCGATGGTGTGCCTCGAAACAGTAAATATTTAGTAAACTAGTTGTATGGATTTAAAAAAACTACAGTTATATAATTTTTTTAAAACATAAAACACAAAATTAATATAAACTTCATGTAGCGCATTATGGAGAGGTTACTGTAATTGCACTCAAATTCCCCTAAGACATTCAATAATGGACGACTGTCGTATGTGACGATGCTGAGATGTGATGATGCTGGTGAGTAGAAATGTAGTTCACCCGTTCGCATCAGAACTGAATCGATCCCATGACTCCTGAGCCATTTTCTCAATCAAAGGAATTGTACATCTCCCGTTCCAGCCAGCGTCAACTCGTTTCATGGTGATCTCCATTCTCTCTCTCTCTCTCTCTCTCTCTCTCTCTCTCTCTCTCTCTCTCTCTCTCTCTCTCTCTCTCTCTCTCTCTCTCTCTCTCTCTCTCTCTCTCCCTCTCTCTCCCTCTCTCTCCCTCTCTCTCCCTCTCTCTCCCCTCTCTCTCCCCTCTCTCTCCCTCTCTCTCCCTCTCTCTCTCCCTCTCTCTCCCTCTCTCTCCCTCTCTCTCCCTATCTCTCCCTCTCCCTCCTTCTCTCTACCTCTCTCTCTCCCCTCCCTCTCTCTCTCTTTCTCCCTCTCTCTCCCTCTCTCTCCCTCTCTCTCCCTCTCTCTCCCTCTCTCTCCCTCTCTCTCTCTCTCTCTCCCTCTCTCTCCCTCTCTCTCCCTCTCTCTCTCTCTCTCTCTCTCTCTCTCTCTCTCTCTCTCTCTCTCTCTCTCTCTCTCTCTCTAGATCGATCGATCGATCGACTATCGGAGATTTAAGTTTTGAGGTGATGTTGATACAAATGACTAGCTATGAATTTAGTTCACCCATTCTGCTTTGCGCAGAATCGCTCAAATGGCTTCCGTGAAAACGTCTCTTTCTTTAGGATTACACATCTGCCGTTGAAGGAAGCTTCGGCTCGCTTCAAATGAGATAGGGCTCTCCTCTATCCGCTTTCTCTCGCTCTCCTTAATTCACTGTGTGTCACTAGGCCAGTCGCGTTTGCCCTAATTCCGTTTATCGATTGAACTTGAAATTTTTTTTCCTTCACTAACAACTTATCATGTCTCGTATCGCCAAATTAATGACCTCATTATGGTCGAGAATTTGTCGCCTCGTTTCCTGTAGCAAAACTCCAAGCACTGGCAAAAATTCGAAAGATGCCAACGACGACAACAACAATCCACTCAACTGCGGCTTGGAAGTCAATCAAAAGCCACAGGAAATTGAGAAATTTCGCTTTGTTTTGGACAATCACCGAATGGAAATTTGCTCCAAACTTGACATTGATCACTTTGGGAAAAGGTGTGGGTATGGAGGAACGAGTGAAGTTTATGAAGGATTCAATTCAGATGGAACCCTTTTTGCACTTAAGGTGCAATCATCAGATGGCCAGGAAATTGATGCCTGGCGTGAAAAGGTGATGAATGAGATTCAATTGCTGGAACAATTTCAGCACGATAATGTTGTAAAGATCTTCGACTATGTGTTTTTATGTGAATTCAAATCCAATATGTATTCGGTCATCAAGTTTGAGTACCTCAACACTTCTCTTTGGAATTATTTGGAGGATTCTGAAAAAGGATTTCTCACTTTAGAAGAAAGTATCAATCTTGCCAAGCAGATCAGTTCAGTAATTGAATGGATGCATCATCAGGGCGTGGCTAACCATGACATTAAATGCCCTAATTTAATGTTTCACTCCGATTTGTCTAAACCAAACTGTCTACAGCTTGAAGGCGTGACCTACAAAATTATCGACCTGGGCTTTGCCGTCCAATACAACAAAACTGAAGAAGATGCAATTGAAGAAGGATTTGTCGGTGGTACAGAATTTTATAATTCTCCCGAAAAGTGGTCCAAGAAAAGTTATGACCCTTTTAACTCTGATTCGTACTCTGTGGCTGTTACTTTATTGCAGGCTACGATGGGGATAAAACGACTAAATTCCTTCTTGAAACTTTTTGGCAATTTTGAAAATGTCATAAACATCTTTGTGCTAATAATGGAATTGCACAACATGACTGGTTTTCACATCGGCTACATCAAATTGTTAGGATTGGACATCACTTTCGAACCCACTGAACGAGTATTGATGGCTGTCTTCGATTCAGAGACAAACCAAGAGCAGCTCGCTGAGAGAAATGAGCATTCTTTTACTGAAGCCTGTGATTATTTTAAGGAATTGCTGCAATCCGCAACCATTAATGATCTCGAATATTTGGAAATGCTTAAAAAGTTACTCAGTCACGATCCAAGCCAACGAATCTCCATGGCGCATTTTAATGGACGGCTTCGACAGTTCGATGCTTAATCCTTACTCATTGTCAGTGACACATTTCTTGTTGTACTACTTCTCAATTGCTAATTTTTTTAAAACTAACAGCTTGCCATTGTGGATACTGATGTTCCCCAGTTGAAAAATTTTCTCAAATTTGTATGGACTTCACGACTCACGGCATCATATCTCTATATAATGCACCACACTGCAAGACTTTGGCTTGCATTAGCCCGATCAGGACACACCGACCTTTTGGCATTTTCTGGCTACCGCAAACAGCACACAGATACAGTCCGAGAACACAGGCCCACAATGACGCACATAGATTAATATTATTATTATTCCATATGTAACTATTGCATTAATAAAAAAAAATGTAGTTGAAGAGAATCACATGATGGTCGATGGTGATGATGTTACCTAAAGATGGTGCAATGCTTATTGAGTGTTACGTCATATGGGATCTGCATTGCACATACAGAGTTGGGGTGATCGGGGAGAAGCAATGATAGCATAGTAGAGCATACTGTATAATGCCCATACCCAAGAATCTTGTATGCGTGCCTGTGTATGTGTTACAGTATGTACTCATGTGCTTAACACTGTTCGGGGTGTCATCGCTCCATTGCGGGCTGTGCCTTTCAGCAGTGCTTTCAGGTTCGTCCGAAATACATACGAGGTTGCACTGTAGTGTATTCATTGAAGCCATATGGGTAAATTTAGTTCACTACAGAGTGAGTGTTAAAATGGATTTGCCACATAAGTAGCGTCACAAATATGCTCCGTAAGGCGCGTCTCGTCAGTGTCAGGCGATGGTTCTCGTTTGCAGGACATCTTGAGTTGGGTTAGTTGTTCGTTGTTTGTAGCAATAGATTTGTTCTGTTTTTTTAAAGTACAATCGCCACTGGCATTTAATTGAATGGCCATTCAATAAAGCACTTTTGAGTGCCCAGTAGTGCCATCTCGTGCAAGCACTTTAAAATCACCGCTTCAGCCGCATAAATCTAAGCCCTATTTTCATGTTTGGCCAGTCTCTTGATGTTATTGGGAAATAATGTTCTACCATGATGTAACCTTCAGTATCTATTGCAACACTGCCAGACATCATCTTGACCCTTGATGCTTATTTAAAGAGTACAACTACATTTAATTTGATTAGTGTAATACGAGATACACATGTAATAATAATAAAAATGATAATCATGTGACATTCTGTGCTTGTGTGGGTCAACTATATTGGAGTGCCGCGAGCAGGGAGCCTTCGTTCTGGACGAGCGAAGGGATATGGAAAGAGAAAAAGTTAAAGCAAAGTCAAATCGTAGAGAACTACTCGACTGCGTCATTGGCTCACAATAGAACTTTCCAGTATTTGAATCGTTCGTGAATCTGTGTGCGTGTGTATGTATGTGTCGAACGAATTGTCGGTGCAAAAGAAACGAAATACAAATGAGGAAGCTGAGCACACAGACACACTGAGTAAAACCCTACGCTTTAAGCAGTCGAATTTCGCTATTGAATTCCCCAATGGTGGCTCGCTCGGATGGATCCTCATAGAGCAGCATTCGAACCGTTGTCATGTACTGGATGTCATTCTTTGATGCATCCTCATCGGCACATTCTAGAAATTGTACGCAAGTGTCATAGGCAGAGGCAAATGTTTTTGTATCCTCCTTGTATCAATCCAACTGGTTTGGTTTCAATCTTGCTTCCATGTGATGCCGTTTCCAATGCGGTCAATGTCAATGCTGACGCGAATTATTTTTTGTATGCGCTTCAAGGAAGGGGCGATACTTGCCGATCTTATCGTTGCTGTCGCGTTTGATGTTCACCTTCTTTGATTGCTGGGAACTGCGCTGAGTGATGTGACCGAACAAACTTCCAATACCCAACCATAAAAAAGTTACGAACTCGGTGAAATGAGATATTAAGCAATCGGTTGTTTGCGAGAGCATTAATCAAGTTCAAGTGCAATCGGAAACAAAAAAGTGAACCGATTGCGGCTGGCCCAGTGACAGAAAAATAGAGGAAGGGGAGAGGAAATGAGAACGAGAAAGACAGGGACGGTAAATCGAGAGTCAATCAATCGGAAAGCACTAGAATTGTCGAGAGCAATTACACGCAGAATCAATCTTAAGCATCCTCACTTGGCTCAACTCTATGAGCCATTCAACACAATGAACAGGGGACATTGCACCACATGCACTAGTTTGAATATGGTCGCAATAGACCGTGAGACATTATCTGTTAGGAGAGACGAAGCTGCCATGCTAAATGACTATCTCGATACACACACACAAACCTAAAAGCTCGACAGAAAAAGTGTGCTTTTCACTACGAGACACATTCACTGATAGTGCCGATGATAATTTCATTTTTGTTGTTTTAAGGTTGAGTTAGAGATAAAATTGATTTTTATGCTTCGCTTATTTCTCGATCTCCTTGAGTGTTGGTGTTGGTGAAAAAGCGTTCTATGTTTTGGCATTTTTGTTCGGTGAAGAGTAGGAACCACCGAAACTTCATATGACCTCGAATATTTTGATGTCTCATCGACTAATAGTTACATTTTCATATAGAAATAACTATTCTCCATTTTCAGGGCTCAAGGATAACGGCTAGATCTCCCAAAAAAATGCACTGGTGAGAGTTACAGCTATTGAATTGCTATCATTGACCATGCATTTTTTTGGGAGATCAAGCCGTTATTCTTGAGCCCTGAAAAAGGAGAATATTTATTTCTATATGAAAATGTAACTATTAGTCGATGAGGCATCAAAAATATTCGAGGTCACATAAAGATTCGGAGGTTCCTAGTGAAGAGTTCAGTATTGTGTGTGCATAGGAATTTTTGCTTAAAACTAATTTAATTCACTAAAATGGAATAAAACGACAAAAAAACAAACATACTATTACTTCTCTCTCTCTCTCTCTCTCTCTATTCGTTGTCCGGGAGATACACTGCGGGACGATTTTCGTTTTTATTCAATTAGTTCTGCAGTACATTTTTTTTATCGATTTCAGATTTGATTTCAATTTGACAAGAGAATGATGTGAATAGAATACACATTGATTATTTGCTGACCATGGCCATTTTGTGTGTGCGTGTATTATCAATCTCTCAAGTAGTGTGTTGTATCGCGAACACATTTTCTTATTAGTTCAGTCATCGATTACTCGTCAAAGTGCGACAGACACACATATCAACTAATTTCTCATAACAAATCTATATAAAATATAAATAATTATTTTGAATCTCATGTGACTTTTGACTTTTACTGGCCAATTTTTGTAAAAGGCACATCTTCGCCCTCAACCAGAACATTGAGGGCTGTGCACACAACACAGTGGTATCGTTTGGTGGCTCCATCTTGCGGGATTCTCTGCTACTAGGTCGCCATACCGACACATATAAGGCGACTCGATCGCACACACTGTACATATCTAACTATCTGTTACCTTGCACACAACACACTCACACGATCGCCACTGATCTCTTGTCCCAACGACACACCATTCGCTGTTATGCGGCGCGAGCCGAGAGTACGGACAAAGTGCCGAGACAATAAACCCGATACTCGTAACCTCGCGTACCTCATTTCCCCTCATCGCTACGGTTCTAGAGTAGATCCGTAACAATTGAGTAAAATTTTCAGACCGATCCAATGAACCGTATAGGCGCTATCCTGCGGATAAGTCTTTTCCAATCAAATAAACGCAGCCTTCACTTCATTTACTTGCTCGCTTCGCTTCCTCGATCATTCCGCAATGATAATTATTCAAACTTTTTGGAAAATTCATATTTATTTATAGGTTGGATGGGAACAGATTTAAACTTAATTTATTTGAACATTTTGGAAGGTAATTAATAGTGGACAGACAATTCAAAGTGAAGTAAAGATATGTGTGTAAATAATATTTGTCACGTCATTTGTGGACGCCCCGCTTTTTGAACTGCCCGCCACACTATTTCCACACAAACAGTACACTACACAGTCTATTTTAACCGAACATTCTCGGCTGTTCTGGAAAATTCTGGAAAAATCTCGAAACTTCTCGAATCTTCCACACTTTTCTACGACATTCTACACTCAACACGAGCACCCTCTCTCACCGTATATAAAGCAGCTGCTCGGCTTCAGTCGAGGTCTTCTGTTCTGCTTTTTACGCTTCAATTTAGTTTTGTGCTGCCGAGACCACACGTTGGCTCGAAGAATCCGAATTGTTTGGTTCTACTGGTGATTTTATGAAGACAACGATTACATCAACTCACGGGCATCGGTTCAGGCGAGCGATAGGACAAGATCCATCCCACTGCCCGAGTGTCCTAAGTCAACAGTAAAGTCCACTGGAATCTGTTATCTGAAACGAGTATTTTACTGTTGTGTTGACCGAAATTTCATCTAATGAGCGAACAAATCTTTTTTTTTTTGTGTTAACTCGTGTACTCGACATCTCAAGATTAAATCTAACATTTTAATTCTGTGATTTATCGTCAATTTATTTATTTTTGTTTTTTTGGTCGCCATTTTGGTCCCAAGCGAGGGCCTAGCATTTTCGAACGCTCGATTCCGCCATTTTGTTTGGTCCCGGCCCTAGAGTCTGGTCCCCTTCGTAAAGTGTGTGTTGGATGGTTTGTTACAAGACGGCAGGATCAAGTCACCTCCATCCGACTCCCTGGCCTCACCCTTCGGCAACCCACGTCTGCACCCCGTCGAAGTCTTAAGGCAACGTTCAACATCCACCAGCGAAGGTTGTCTCAACTCGAAAGTCGGATCATCAACAATCCTGAAAATGTCGAAGCGTACATGTAAACTGAAGGGGTCCAAGTCGAGCTCTCGCCCTAGTACTCTGGTTTCCCCGTCTAATGTCACACTCGACCCGATTATTGAAACTCCATCCCGAATGTTTCCTCCCAATCAACAACAAGTGGGCAGTGCATTCGATTTCTCAAATCCGAATATGATGTCAAACCAACAGGATCAACAATTTGCCCGACAGAACGAGTTAGAATCCGAATTGCCACTACTTAGAATGGAACTTGAAATTTTTGAACAGATTTGTGAATACAAATCCAACCCTTCTGAACAACTGAATTCAGACTTAATTGAGCAGATTGAAGAACTCAATTTTGAAATCCTGGAATCTAATTTATCTCGTGACCAGAAAAGATTCCATTTAGATAAAATTATATCGCTCAATGTCCACTTGAACTCAATTAAACAAGAACAAAGTCCTACTATGTCGCCTCGTTCACAGTCTACCACGAGTAGTGCTCCTCCAGCTATCTCCAACTTGTACTTTTCCACTCCGAGCCACACTTTTGATGGCGAACTCAAGAACTGGTACAACTTCCACAAAGTATTTGAAGTCTCGATCCATAAGGACACTCAACTGACTGACCAGGAGAAACGTACAATTTTGATGAAAAGCCTTACAGCTTCATTTCTAACTAAGGTCATGCAGAATGCTCCACCCGATCCGTCTTATGACCAACTGTATCAAACACTGTTGGGAATGATGAACTCTCCCTCGGATATTGAATCTTATCTCAATGAATCCATTGAAGCTTTGCCCGCTTTGACCGATGCTTCAAATGAAAAAGATTTGAAAAATTTTATTGAACAACTAACCAATATACTCACGTACTACCATAATGTCCCGGTGTACACCCGATTCCGGATCGACAATTTGATTGCTCAGAAGTTGTCTGCAAAGTACATCGACTTGTTTGTGGCAGCTAATTCGCAAGTGACACTTCTACCACAAATCTTAAAGAATGAAGGCGAACGTTTGATCAAGTGCCTCAGCTTGTGTAAACAAAGCGGAATTGACTACTTCGAGAGTAGCAAGCCTATCAACAAGAAGGAACTGTTTACTTCGCCGGAATTCTCCCGAGCTTGTGCCCGCGCCAACCTCGAACTTGGTCCTCACCATTTGAGTCGAACCAATTATGGCGAGTATCGATTGATGACTCGAACTCATCCAACCCCTCCAGTACAAACTCAACCAAACAACCCAATGGCTCAACAGGTGCGATTTGTCTGTCTTTATTGTGGTCTACCAAACCATCAGGAACGAAACTGTCGCCAACCTCGTGATTACAAAATTAATATTCTAAACCGTAGACGACTCTGTCATCTTTGCCTTTCTGATCAACATGATACGAGCGTATGTAATGCCGACGTACGTTGCCTTTCATGTCAAGCGCGACACAGAACTGAACTGTGTCCAAACCAAGATCGAATCGAAGAACAAACTTCTACAACTGGCCAACGATCTATTGGAAGCCTAACCTTCTACATGTACAATCAAATGAAACACATGAACGCGGACGTTTTCGAACCGGGTCCTGGTTATTCATCTTTGGGGTTGGTTCATCAATACTGAGCCAGGTTAGTTCCTTATGAACAGTTTACCCAATTTATTGTACACACCACACAGGACACACCCACATTTTTTATTGTGTCGATTACATAATTCCCGTTCACTTTGTTTCGTCAATTATGAAATCGCCAAGGGGGCATGTAAATAATATTTGTCACGTCATTTGTGGACGCCACACATTTTGAATTGCCCGCCACACTATTTACACACAAACAGTACACTACACAGTCTATTTTAACCGAACATTCTTGGCTGTTCTGGAAAACCCTCGAACATTCTCGAAACTTCTCGAATCTTCCACGTTTTTCTACGATATTCTACACTCGACACGAGCACCCTCTCTCACCGTATATAAAGCAGCTGCTCGGCTTCAGTCGAGGTCTTCTGTTCTGCTTTTACGCTTCAATTTATTTTTGTGCTGACGAGACCACACGATTGGCTCGAAGAAATTTGCGTTGTTTGTTTCTACTGGTGATCTCAAGAAGACACAATTACATCAAGCTCACGGGCATCGGTCCAGAAGAGTGATAGGACAAGAATCCATCCCTCTGTCCGAGTGTCCTAGGATAACAGTCAAGTCCCCTGGAATCTGTTATCTGAAACGAGTATTTTACTGTTGTGTTGACCGAAATTTCATCTAATGAGCGAACAAATCTTTTTTTGTGTAAATCGTGTACTCGACACCTCAAGATTAAATCTAATATTTTAATTTCGGTGATTTATCGTCAATTTATTTATTTTTTTTTTGTTTGGTCGCCATTTTGGTCCCAAGCGAGGGCCTAGCATTTCAAACGCTCGATTCCACCATTTTGTTGGGTCCCGGCCCTAGAGTGTGGTCCCCTTCGTAAAGTGTGTGTTGGATGGTTTGTTACATGTGTTCTAAATTATGTTCACACATACAACTGAATTTAAATGCAAAAATTGTAAAACGAAAAAAACAAGTCTGTGTCTGTGTGTATGTCTACAACTACATTACAATGATCAGTGTTAAAGTGTTTGGGTTCCACCAGTCACTTTTGTGGACGATCAGCGGATACGATTTTAACTCGGCACACGGGGCAGTCCATCTCAGTCCAGCGTTTCTTCTCATTGCAATAGTCACTGCAGTCAAGATGGAACTCGTGTCCACACTTCAGCTCACTAGAAGCAAATATTAATGCAAAATGCTAAAATATACGATTAAATTACAAAACTTCTTACCGAACAAACTCTCCTCTCTTAAACGCTTCGAAACATATCAAACACTCGTCCAACTCATCATATGATTTGTTGGCTTGGCTCTGTCGATAGCGATACTGCTTGGTGTTCACTCGAAGGACAGCTTTCTTGATATTACGATTAATCTCATCTCTCATGTAGAGTGGTCTTTGTTGGCTAGCCATTGTGCGTGAGTGGAATAAATAGTACAAAAATTTAAACGACGATAGTGCGCGATGCACAGCAAAAATGATGTTTCCAGTGTTGAGTGCACAGAAGAAATGATCGCCGATCGGAGTTGTGTTAGTGACTGCCGCTCACTAACCATACGATCATAAAAAGTGAGAGTGAAGTCGACTGGTGCACAGAGACATTACCCGTGAGGCGAGACGATGCCATCTAAATGACACTCATGAACCTAAACGCTCAAAGGAGAAAGTGTACACTTTCTCTGCTAGTGTGGTTAATGATTTCGTTTTTATTGTTTTAAGGTTGAGTTAGTAAACAAAATTGATTTTTTTGCTACGTCTGTCTCTCGATGTCTCTGTGCGTTGGACAGTAGAATCTTACTCTGGTTTGTCTATTTAGATTGGCCACAAGTTCAGTGTTGTCACCAAAAGTATAAAAAACAAGCAAACTATTACTACTCTCTCCCTCTCGGCGTTGTCCGGGAGATGCACACCTGGACGAAACGTTTTTTCTTCTATTAGTTCGGTGGTATATTCTTTATGTGAATAGTGTAAATAAAATAAAATGGTTAAATGCTGACCAGGGTTATTCTATGTGTGCGCGTTTTATCATTTCATAAATTGAATTCTCTGTTGGAGGAATAGTATACTAAAAGATACATTACACAACCGACACATAGCAATGTGCTATTCAAAGCAACACACTACCAAAAGGGCACCATATTAACCTGAGCATAAGAGGCAAACTCAAAAATGCGTGTCAATGAAAACAACAGACAGAGTCAGACAAAACGACTCTACACAACGTAAAATGATATTTCGAATAACACAGAGTATTCCTCTATTGAAAAGTCACATTAAACAGGCACTCTAGTTTCTCCCTACATCGATCGATGGTAACGCGCCGCAACTTAATGATTAAAATAAATAAATAAAATTAAATTTTCAAATAACTTTATTTAAATGTTATTACATCATTGTACACTTTACTCAAAATGCCAAAATCTCAGCATCGAACAAAGTTGAATTCTCGTAAATCAACTGATTGTCAGACATGAAGCGGGCACAGACCAATTTACCCATCACTCCTTTGTTCTTGTCTGGCAGAACAAAGTAGAGGGTTGTCTCGCCAAAGTGCTCAGCAGTGTCGTTGTTGTTCTGGACTGATTGGGGAATGCATTCTGCAAATGGGACACCAATGGGACATTGAGTGACTGCATAATCGAACATCATGTCCGATACTAAATGAGCGGAAGTTCGGGAAGGTCGTGGAGTGGTGGCTTCATGTACAGTCGTGATTCGAATGTGTTGTGTCAGGTTGAGCGATTGCTCAAAGAAAGGTATAACCAGATTCAGCAAAAAGAGCTGGGTGGTTTCGTTGAAAGCCGAGTCGTGGTCAGAGGAATCTTCAGCTCCATTGACTAATCTTACCAATAGAAAGAAGACCAAAACTTTAATAAAAAAAGGAAAATTCATCTTCCAAAGTTAATCACAATAAAGTTAGGCTTAATATGTGTTGACATGTGCACTGATTGAAGTCGATTTTTAAATGCGGCGAAGTTTTAATCAGTGTGCGAACACAGACACAGATATAGTGTGTGCTAGTGTGTTGTACATTTACATTGAGAGATCGAGTAATCGATTTTAGGTACATCGTGATCGTAGACGAGATAAATTCGATGATTAATGTTCGGTGTGTGTGCTGACGAAATCGACATTTAACATTAAAATTCACTATGATGTGTTCACAATGTACATACGCAGTATTACGCACCTATCTAGTTTTAGTAAAATGATTGAACTTTTGTTTAATTGATGAATCAACGCTTCGGATTGATTTTCTCGAATCTGCATAATATTTTCAATTTTTACTCATTTAATTTACCGCAAGATTATTTAATCACGAGAAAGCTCTCTCTCTCTCTCTCTCTCTCTCTCTCTCTCTCTCTCTCTCTCTCTCTCTCTCTCTCTCTCTCTCTCTCTCTCTCTCTCTCTCTCTCTCTCCCTCTCTCTCTCTCTCCCCCTCTCTGTTAGCTTGTGTGATGGTATGGTGATTAGAATGGCTCGTCTGTGCTGTTCTGAATTATGTTCTGTACTGTGTGTGCCGTCTTCGCTGTCTATTTCCTATTCTAAGCGTTGTCTAGGTGATGCAAACGGCTGCGGATAGTAATGTTCAGGGGTAACTATGATAATCGAAAAGACAATGGTTAGTTCACCGACCAGTGGTCACTCAAACACAAATCCATAACAAAATTCGCACCCGGCCTGTTTCTGGGTCGTTGTACTCACAACGAACAAACACAGAATTAGAGAGAGAGAGAGAGAGAGAGAGAGAGAGAGAGAGAGAGAGAGAGAGAGAGAGAGAGAGAGAGAGAGAGAGAGAGAGAGAGAGAGAGAGAAACAATCTTTATTATACAAAATATAATACAGATAGAGCTGCTCACTAAACCAGTGAGTTGCCTTTAGACACAGCATACTAATTAATCTGTTAAGACAATATTGCAATACAGTTTAGAATAGTGTAGACTACAAAAAGTGAGACTGAACATCAGAAAATATAAAAATGTGTGTGTATGAATATATAAAGGTCTAACCATAAATGTGATAGTGTATCATATGTACAGAGGCTATCAGAGAGAGAGAGAGAGAGGGGGGGAGAGAGAGAGAAGAGAGAGGGAGAGAGAGAGAGAGAGAGAGAGAGAGAGAGAGAGAGAGGGGGGAGAGAGAGAGAGAGAGAGAGAGAGAGAGAGAGAGAGCAGCAATGCAATTGAGCGGTTCACGTACAATTTATGTGAAACAGAAAAAGTGAAAGATAGAAGAGAAAAAAACAAGAAAAAACAAATCGAATGTAATGTGAGTGAAACTGAAGGTCAATAAAAGTGAAAACAAGAGTGCATCCAGGCACAGGTAAATTGAACAAAGTCCAATGCTCTCCATCCCGACCCCGCATACGAAGCATCAGCAAGAAAGACTGTTCAATTTATTTCATTTCACGCCCCATTGAAAGCCAATCATCTCAGTGCGGCATTGTAAATGTAAAAAAGCCGGCACAAACCAACTATCTCAATGTGTGTGCTGTATTGCCATTTCAATTTCGATTTGCGTTCGATTGAGTTCATTTTTGTAGTTTTTGTCATCATCATCTAGACGACGACGACGACGATGATGATGATGAGGACGACCATCACGGCATTGTAAAGAAAAAGGTACAGCAACTACCACCGGCACGAACTAACATTGATGCACATTCATTTACATGAGAGACAAGTGCTCTCTTTACAATAGAGGTGTTTGATGTGCGTGTGTAGAAGAAAACATACAGGTAAAGCATAAAGTAAAGTAGAGTCTGCTGCTACCGCTGCTGTTGCCGCATTGTCAGTCATGACATTTAGGCTTTCGCACAGCGTCATGTGTACAGCATCACCAATCGCAGCTCGAACAGTCCTAAAACATCAACTCTGTGCGCTCTCCTAAAGACACGTGTGTTTGTGTGCCGCGTGGCTGTTTGATTTTATCTACTCACCGACTACTTGTTGTTGTGTCCATCACTATCTTTACTAGTTACAACCAACTGAGTCGTCCAATTGTTATCGTAGTGTGTGTGAGTTTAGATGCAAACTAAAATGGCGAACCAAAATTCCTCAAGTGCTGCACAACAGCAGCAACACGTCCGAATGAAGAGCATCGAGACTCAAGAGCTGCCCTACATAGTTCAACTGCTTCAATTATGCGACAATAAAAAGCACCGTCCAATTCTTAATGCACTCAGCTGTGAAGCGCTCTCTCCATTCGACAATGAAAAAGACAAGGCTAATTTTGTGCTGTTCAAAGAACAACTGTTTGAAGAGTACCTCTTCATGATGGCGATGATGGCCAAATACAAACAAATCATTTCAACAGTTTCATCCGTCTTTAATTACTACAACGAATCAGAATTGAAACACAACTTTCTTCTCGACAATATCTATGCATACAAAGATCAATGGCCGAAGAACATTGCTAATTGTTCCATTGGTAAAAAGGGCAAGACCTTTTCAGATCATAATATGAAGACTTATGAGGATATAGTCAACATCATGATCGCTAAAGACCATATTGACTTGATGTGTATGTTGTCCGATGATGATGAGTATTGGAAGTATCATCGTCATAATCAATTCAAGTGGAACAGTGAGTTTTATGCCATCTGTTGTGTTGTGATTATGATTGACGGCGTGACCATATCACCTCTCGTTCGTTGGATCTCTGCCAATGAATGTCCGACTAATGGGTCAGGGGAAATGAGCGCAAATGTTCCGCTTGCTCCATCTTCCAATGAAGTTGATTCCAACGTGCCCAAACCAAGCAAGAACATCGAGTCCCAAGATATTCTCGACATAGCTCATTTGCTACAACCATGCGACAATGACAAACGTCGTCCTATTTTGAATCAACTCACCACTGCACCACTCTGCCCATTCGATGATCAGAAAGACAAAGTACACTATTTTCTCTTCAAGCTTCAACATTTCGATGAGTACATTTTTATGATTGCAATGCTGCAGAAATTCGAACAACTTCTCCAAAGAGTCCCTTTTTTGTTTAATTACTTCAGTGAACGAGAAATGAAGTATGACTTTCTGCTCAAAAAGCTCTCATACAAAGATCAATGGCCAAAGATCATTGCAAATTGTCTAAACGAACCAAAGGGCAATACTTTTTCCGAGCATGTTATTAAGGAAAACGAGGATTTTGTCAACATAATGGTCACTAAAAACTATGTTGACTTGATGTTGATTATGACAGAAGATGAGGATTATTGGAAAAGTCATCGTATGAATGAATTCAAGTGGAATAGTGAGTTCAACGCAATCTGTTGTGCCGTGATTGTGTTTGAAAAGGTGACCATAATGCCATTGATTCGTTGGATCGCTGCTGGTGAATGTGTAGCAGAGTTACCACAATCTTCTGGCAAAGGGAAGAATACCAACTTACACAAACCAAACCAAGAGGAAGTTTTCGAACAGCTGATTTTTTTCAAGCAAAATATTCTTCCAAAATTAGAAGAAATGAACGATCGTTTCGAAATACGAATCAATGGAAATGCTGTGCACTGCAAGGGGAAGATCAATCTCAACCAGTTGTACATGTGGTTTGACTTTGACTATGAGAGCATCCCACAAAAGTTGGTGGATCGTCTCAAGGGTGGAAATACAAATCTCGCCAACGTAAATTACTATGGCTCCCATTTTGAACGACCACTACGCGAGATTAGTGCAGCTTTTTGTTCAAACATTGACGAGTGCTTGTATCATTGTGTTCTCAAGAACAGTCGAGCTGTTTCAGGACAGAATGAAATCGTCATCGGTGAAACTCTCGATCTAATCACCAAAATGGAACTCTCTCCTCGACAAATCGATCTGTTCGAGGCCGCAAATGAGAAATACAGCATACTGAAGCCTAAAGTTAACTATGTTCATACCGAGATTGAGAAGCTTGATGACGACCTTGATCATCATATGAAGTTCATAAATGAAGATAATGAAAGTGACAGTTGTAATGGAGAAAGTAATGAGCCATCCTATCCTGGAGAGAATACCGACAATTTAAGCGTTGTCGTGACAATGAATCGTACCAAACCGGAAAGCACATACTCGAAGAAACTGGCTCTAGATAAGGTGAGTAATGTAGATAAGCTCATCAAAAAGCTTTCCAATGAGTAATGCTATGGTCAAATTAAAAATGAATGTGTATTACTTGAACAAAATTCTGGTCTTGCAGAGCATCATATTTCAATGTTAAAAACACGATTCATTTATTTTTATTATAAATTCCTTATATTTTTCGTGTTATCTCGAATGATCCCATACGAGTAATCTTTTTTCCACACATGCAAACACAACACCTTTATTTTAGCACTATCATCACTTCCACCAACGCACATGATTTCTACTTTCCAAACTTGCAAGATATCCAAAGATTTTAAGATGTATTCAAACAATATATAACATCAAATTGTCTAACAGGTAGACGTTTACTTACGTTGTCTGTGAATTAAACTTTCAATTTTGATACGTGCTATTAATTATTTGTTAATTTAAGATTTATTCTATCATATTTTTTATTCCTCATACTACTATTTTGATCTAAAATTGTTCTTTGCTTAAAAACTTTAAACCAATAAACACCTTTGACAAAATATATGTCAGTTCACTATTTCTACATTTTCCACACAAGCAATAGACGGAATTCAAAATGCTTAGTAATGCAAAGTCATATGTATAACAAGTCAATTGATTTGTATGTGCACACTACTTGAGTGAAGGATTCGACGCGCACAAACAAAATGACAACTAGTCTTGACACTTTTCCATTTTTATTCTATTTTCATTATTCTTAAGTCATCATAAAAAATCATGATTATCGTCTACTTAATGATCAAGGGCTAGACCGAGCACTGACAATTGTGAGTGTTTGTCCAAGGATAGACATGAATGATAACTGGGTCACATTAATTGGTTTGTAGAAATGTAATGTTGTATGAAGACAACCACTAAGAGAGTAGACAAGTCAGAGGGCGACGCTTAAAGTAACCGAAGTCACCATTGACCAAACGGGTGACACTGCCGAGAAGGTTAGAAGTACCAAGATGGTTGTTTCCACCGACGAGCAATCATGATGATGAGGAGAGCTCTCTGAATGTTAACAACAAGGAAAGTGTAGATTCCCCGAGTGAATGGATGGTAATTAACGGCCCCATAAAAATTAGTGACTCGCCCAATAGAAAATAATTACTTTTGCCAATAGTAACTTTGGCCAACAAAATCAATATTTTGACCAATATATTTTTCAACCAATATAAATAGTAACAAGACCAATAAACATTAGGGTAGCTAGATACCAACCAAATGAAGTAACTACATGGTGATCAAATTAGGGTGACTGGACCCAACCCAACTGGACTAGACATCAGATACCCATCTAATTGGGGGTGACTAGATACCCATCTAATCACAACCCATCACAAAACTCAATACCACCAATTGTCACCAACCCCCAAGCACACATGCATACACACTCAAAGAAAAGTTCCATTCAATTTAATCATTTCATAGTTACTCTTAGATTTAAATAGTCAAATAAAAACATTTTAATTAAATCTAAAGAGTCTGATTTTAAATAAATTAACTGCGAAATATTAAGAAATAGAATATAACTTTATTCACACAATTCATTGAATTACATGTTTACATTAATGAGTGTAATGTATAACAATATCATAAAGAGAAAATGTAATAGTGTGCGTGTGTTTATGAGCTAAGAAAGATACATCAAAATTTGTGAGATAATAGGTAAAATAAAATATATGATAGGATAGAAAAAAGGGAAATGTCTATTAGAGTGATAGGTTCGTGTCTGTGTGTTGGGTGTGTATGTGTCATTAATGTGTTTCAACAATGCTGTGCTTACTTGGGCAGCTGAGCCGATCCAGTCGAGTCCTGTTTGTTCTGATCAGTATGCTGCATCATTGTTGCGTTAGACAAATGCTGAGTTCCACCAGTAGGAGTCGCGGTAGTAGAAGTGGATGCCTTAGCGTTAGTGAGCGATGATGACGGGCCATGTGCGTAAATCGAATGCTGAATTACTGACGGAGGCAAGTGGTTGATAGACGAACGGTCGGAGACTGCTGAGTGGTGCGTCGAGTTGTCGACAACTGAGCGCGCTATTGAAAACAAAAATACAGAAAGTGATAATGACTCACTTAATATTAGTGTGTATAGAACTTACCAGTCGAACTTGAGCAATCTCCCCCTGGGAGTGATGAATGAAATCAAAGTGGCGTTCGCCACACACCTCGACCTCAGTGTCAGGGCAACCAGGTTGGCGATGGCGCCGGCCCAAACAACTTATGCAGAGTTTCTTGTAGCGCAAAAAGTCGAGCTTCCGTTTAGAAATGAGATCACAGGTGAGCAGAGTGTGCAGTGAGCAGCTGGCCTGGTCCAAACATTTTCAATGAGAGTGGATAAACTTAAAAAATAGGGAGATAATTTAAATTAATAAAACTAACGAAACTTTTTTCAATGTAACCACTTATCCATTACGATTTTTCCTAATAATGAAAATCATTAGTCAGAGATTAGTTAATTAAACATTTTACCAAATGCTCTTTTTTCAAAATGATCAACATGAATTGTATCATCAACACATCAATCTTCACCAAGTGTTGTAAACACTTGAATCAAGATGCACGAATTCAATGTTTTAATTTCAATAACCGAATCAAACATTAATAAAGAATTTTATTATTTATTAAAAAATGTACAATGACTTAAAATATAGAATTGAATCTATTTTACAATTTTAATTTAATAACAAGATGTACATTAAAACTTGACATGAGATTTTGACATTTAATAAATCATCTTTTGTGTGCATTTGTTATGTGTTGTGTTGTAATGGAAAATGTATATTTTTGTTTGTGTTTCTTTTGATTGAAAGAGATAATTTAGAATCAAATAGAAATGTTGTGTGTGTAGCATGGAACAATAAAGTTTTATTGTGTGATAGTAAGGTTAAATTTTTTAATATTTAAAAATTTAATAACGTCTAAATGCTTTAAATATGCATATTTGGTTTTTCTACTTTTATTTCTGATCACATCTAAATAGGCCAATGACGCAATTAACCACAATGCAGCAAATTTAAGACTATTTTTATGCTGTCACGCTAATAAAATATCATTCAATCAGTGACTCTCTTTAATTTACCTTCTCTTCTGTTGGATTGTCATTTTACTTTAAACTTGAACATTCCAAAATTAGTCTTGTTCTCGTCGATTCTATTGAACTGCATTGGAGTGGCAGAAGAGATCATCTATAAATGTTTTTTTAAAATATAAGCTACACTACTAGCAAAATATTTATAGAATAACTCACCTTCCACGCTAACTCAATTTAGTAAGATCGGAGAAAATAAAACTGACTTTGGAAGGCTTATGACTATCGACAGTTTAAAAACGACTTTTCCTACCAAACATTGATTCTTTTCCCCAGTTCCGTATAATTATGAGTCCAATTTTCTAAGCAAAGTATTGTTTAGAAATTGCATGCTATAATATAATGGCAGTGTAGAAAATGCTGAGAAAATGAGCGAGAAGTCCACACACCTGTATCGAATAGAGATGTGATCTGATGCCACGTCCTTTGCCGATAAAGCCTTGTTTGAATCGCAATCGATGGGTTTCCGGTTCCTGAGTAGTCCAGTCGAACAATAACTTAATATGATTGAAAATGTATTCGTCCATGACGATATAGATAGGTACTATGTAAAGGGGATTTACAGTTACATCTCTCGATGCTCTCTTTTACTCGTTTACGCAGTACATCCATTTCCCTCGCCAGGGGCGTGCATTAATGTAAGCGAAAATAGGCAAGCCTTCCGGCACAACCATAGCATGATGAAAATAGGTAAGAATGGGACCCTTATAAATCTGGGCGCAATTTTTTTAAAAAACATGTAAGGGGCACATGTGTAACACCCTCTTACCCAAAGGTGCAACTCGGGGGTTTCGCCCAGAGGCGCAACAGCCCAGTGCACGCCCCTGTCCCTCGCATGAGTTGTAAATCTCTCCTTCAATGTAAAACACTCGCTCGCTCTCTAGCTCACGCACTTTCGTTTTGAGTTTGAGTGCAACTGGTTCTCTCTCTCAGTATCCAATAAACTGTTCATCAAAATCTTGATCAATCAAATGAATATTCCATCAAATTACATGTTAAACGATTGAATCACCATTGGTTCAATTCTATTATATTGTCACGTTCTTCAGGTTTTACTAACCCTGCTCGGTCTTGAACTGTAATTGTACGGAATTTGGCCATTTGGTGGTGATCCAATCGTATAAAAACAACGTAATTTGATTGTATAATAGATTGAACAAGAGTTTGGGGAAGAGTTTATTAGAGAATGAGAGAGAGAATCAGTTGCACTCAAACTCAAAACGAAAGTGCGTGAGCTAGAGAGCTGTGTACTACATTGAAGGAGAGATTTACAACTCATGCGAGGGACAGGGCGTGCAATGGGTTAATTAACCTCTGGACTAAACCCCCGAGTTGCACCTTTGGGTAAGAGGGGACCCTTACATGTTTTTTTAAAAAAAATTGCGTCTAGATTTATAAGGGTCCCATTTTTACCTATTTTCGTCATGCTATGGTTGCGCCTGAAGGCTTGCCTATTTTCGCTTACATTAATGCCCCTGGTCATGGACGAAGTCCACTTTAACCTCATATATCTACTGATGGACTGGACTGAACGCGCACCACAGTCAACCTGTATGCGACTCAACCAGGGCTTCGCATGTCGTGGGAATGGATACTGATCTGAATGACATCTCCGGTCTAGTGAGTGGACATTATGTCGGTGTCACCTTTTCTTTTATCTATCCTAACTTATTTTAATGTGAGATTTTCTACCCAATATGGTAGATGCATCTCTACTTTACATTTTTATATACATTTAAACTATCAATAAGACTTATTACTGTTCTATCATGAATCATCATCTGTAGTTAGAATCCCTGTTTGTCTCTAGACCCTTTGGTCCACTATACAATTTTATTATAAAACTGCAGGGTTGAAAATGCCGATAAAATGAGTGAAATGTCCACTCAACAAACTAGTGACGAAAGAAAATGTGATCAGACGCCACGGCATGTGCCGAGCTTTGTTTGAACCGCAATCGATGTGTTTGCGGTTCAAGTGTTGTCCAGTCAAACGATTGCTTAATAATATTAAGTTAATAAGATTGAAAATGTCTTCGTCCATGACGAAGTGAATTTATAGTTGACAGGTGTTATCAGTCAAAATAAGTTAGTTGAACTAGAGGACGAGTAGTTTTGAACGAACTAAGGTTTACCGCTCCTAATCTGTAAGTTCACGAGTGTTTCGGATGTCACATATGCCCGCGTTGGTTTTGCGGAAGTCTTTAATTGCGACATTTCTGGGAAACAACATTCGTTAATAAATTTGGGTAGTGGTTGCTGAGCAACCCCCCCACAAGACATTACTGTGTTGGGGATTCATGCCATAAGGCTGTAAGAATGTGGTGGTTATTGTCGTAAACTATCAAAAAGTCTAGACGACTAGACAATGTAATGATAAAGTGCACTAGTTAATTACTCAATCATTAAATGAAAATCTGCACTAATGGACTTTACGTTCTTAATCGTTGATTCCCACAAAAAAAACCTTGCAGACAAATGACATTAATAGAGTAAGTAAAATTCTATTGATACAGAAACGAGACATAACAAATTACAAAAAAAAATAAAAGTAGTAGTAGTAGAGCACAAGAAACAACAAAGTGTTCTAACTCAAAGCAAACTATTATTACTAGACATAACAACAAAAGCAATTAGTGATGCTAGAGAAATTATAATTATAATCTCAATGCATATGTTTAAGTATGTGTGTAATGGAATGTCATGTTTGCCCTATAGTCTCATGTCAAGTTATGAAAAGTAATTAAACGAACCAAAACAAAAAATAAAATTCGAATGTATAGAGTTGGAGTTGAGTAAAGTGGAAGACCAAATTCAAGTTGATGATCATCTTTAATTATGTCGATCAGTGAATGTTGATTGGTAAATATGAGTTTGCATAATCTACATGAATTTGTAAAAATAAATCAAATTATTCAATTTAAACAAACGAATTTACCGTAAACTGAGAAGATTAAATTTGACTCACCAAATGATTATTCAGTGCAAATTAATGGATAAAAACAGGACTTTGCATTCAACAACGAAGGAGTGCATCTAAATGACACGCATAGACAAAATCAATTGTGGTGTTGGGCGTAGAAGGACATATTAGATTTGAGGCACATAAGGCAAGAAGAAAATGGGATAATGAAAATCAGCTTTTAGCCTGTTATTGGAGAAATGAAAACGATTAAATTAAACTCACAAGCGCGCTTAAACTTACTTATTTTTTATGATATAAGACAAAGAAAGTTTTTTCAAAACAAAAAGATTTGAAAAGGAGAGTAGATAAAGTTTACAAAATCGAGATAATTTGAACATAATGGTTTGGTTGCGTGTCAGTTGAGTTTCAAATTTACTTCTGGAATCTGATCACAAGCAAAGTAGCAACAAAGAAATTATTAGCAAGAACATGAATAATTTGAGTAGTAAAATGCAATCGAAGAGAAAAATGTCACAAGTGAAGCCTTTTTGCCACGAAGGCAGAATGGCGAATGAGCCTCTTCACTGGTTGGCGACTAGATAAAGTCTGCACTGAGCTGGAAATAGACGTAAACAAATGACCAGTTGTTGTATATTTGTGTTTGCAACTATGCAATCAATATCAAACATAAAACCAACCCTTGACTGTACACTAATATCGAATGGCACCGAAAGTCGTTAACGTATGTTGTTGTCTACTTTTCAGTAATTGTTGTGTCTCAATCGTGCTCGATTCTACCAACAACAGTTGAAGCAACATATCCGTCGGATTTTTGCTTTTACGTTCCTTCACCACACATCCGATATTTCCCCTGATCAAGTGGTGCCTTTGTTTTGTCTTACGTGAATAAAAACATAACAACAATTATATATAAATATGATAACTGTGTGCCGTCACTTATCATTATTAACTAAACTAATCTGAGTAACAAATAGTTGTGGGTTTAGATGGTTTAAGAGTAATACTTAAAAGTGAATTTAATTTCGATTAAATTAAGACACAGAAATGGGACATAAACAAAGCACAAAAAACTGAATACTAGACAACAACAAAGTGTTCTCACTCAAAGAAAACTATTGCTAGACATAACAACAAAAGCAAATAGCAGTAGTAATGATGTATGTAAAAATTATAATTGTAATATATTGCTGTATAAGTTATGTTAGTTTAAACCAAGAAATGTTATTAAACTTACCAATGCAGAAAGAATAATCAATTTTGAATGTATATGGTTTGATGTGAGTAAAGTTCAAATTCTAGTTTACGTTTAGATTAAAGTTGCAAAAAAGGGAGTGATAAATCTAATTGAATTTGAAAAAAATACATCAGAAAAATTTTTTAAAAATTAAACTGACCGAATATTTTTTCCGAATAAAAAAATTTAATAAATAAAAAAACACTTACTTGTTTTAAATGATTCATGAAAAAATGCTTCATATTTTATGGATTCGATGGAGCAAAGTTTAAAAAGTTGACACGTTCAAGTAATGATGAACATGTTGATGGACTGACAATTCAGTTTAGTTTCACATAGAACATCGACTATTGAATCTGTCCACAGAGCAATATAATAATAAAGAAATTATTAACACGAACATGTTTTTTTAATGTTCACGAAGGGGAAAATGTCACAAGTTAGAAGAAGCTTTTCTGCCACGGAGGCAGAAAGGAGAATGAGCCAATTCACTGGTTTACGATTAGATAGAGTCTGTTCTGTGCATGTGAATCAAGTATGCAATCAACGTTCAACATAAACGAACAACTACACAAATTGACAGAACGTGCTTATTCGTTCATTCTTACGAAAGATTATATAAACAAAAAATATAAAAATTACAAGTACTATACTATCGACAAACAGAAACGAAACATAACAAATCGCAAATGAATGAAATGAATAAACAGGGTACTAGGCATAACATTAATTTCGAATGATACAGAGAGTCGTGCGCGTTTGATGTTTCATTTGTTGATCTTGTGTCTAGCTCGATTGCTCGTTCGTTGGAGCAACTAACAACAAATGACTGTACGTGCTTATCCGCTGATTCTCACGAAATATCATACAGACACAAAATATAACTTAACATGTAGGATTAAATTTTTACAGAAACGAGAAATAACAAATCACAAAAGAACGAAATAAAGAAACAAGGCACTAGAATCTATAGTGATTAGTGAATAGTGACTAGATACAACAAACTGCACACAAAATATAAAAGCGCAATAAAACTTACTTATTTTAAATGCTTCAAGAAGAAAAAAAACTTTATAATTCATGGATTCGATGGAACAACGTTGATAAAGTTGACAAGTTTAAGTTTATGTAATGAGGAACATGTTGATAGATTGACAATTCAGCTTAGTCTCACATAGAACATCGAAAATTGAATCTGTTCACAAGCAAAATTTATATTATTTATAGTATTTATAATATTTAAAGGATAATGAAATTATAAACAAGAAAATTATTCTTTTGGATAGAAGAATTTTCACGACGAGAAAAAAGTCACAAGTAAATGAAGCCTTTCTGCCACGAAGGCAGAAAGCAAAATGAGCCTATTCACATGTTGGCGAGCAGATAGAGTTTGTTCTGTGCATGATGTATATGTAAACAATTACTCAAAGGTTGTGTGCGTGCATGTGAATTTTTTTTGTTAAGCACGAACGAACTCCACAAATTGCCTGTACGTGCTTATCCGTTCATTCTCACGAAAGATCATATAGCCAAAAAAAAATATAAATCAGCAAGTAACATTCTATCGACACAGAAAAACGAAACGTGACAAATCGCAAAAGAACGAAGAAACAGGAGTCTAGACGTAACAATAATTTCGAATGCTACAGAGAGTCGCGCATGTTTGATGTTGCTTTATTTTCCGAACATGTGTCTCGTTTGCTTCATTCTCTCTAAAATAAATGTCCGTACTCTATCATTAAATAAGATAAATCAAAACACGATAGACTGATTCTTTAGTCGAGTACTTTCACATGTGAAGAACATACACTAAATTAAATACGTGCCGATTCCCACAAAAAATCGAACAGACCAATTGAGTGAACAAGTGAGAAAAATTATATCGACACATGAACGTGACATAAGCAAACAAAATAAGAAACAAAAAGCAGAACACTAGACATAGTGCCTTCACTCGAAACAAAATATTACTAGGGGGAGTGTGTGAGAGGGAAGGGAGAGAGAGAGAGAGAGAGAGAGAGAGAGAGAGAGAGAGAGAGAGAGAGAGAGAGAGAGAGAGAGAGATGACAAAACCCAAGTTGGATAGAAAACAAAATTATATTTGTATAAGTAAAAAAAATGTGTGAACAAAAATGCGGTTAATTCTGTTTGTTGATTTATTGCAAAGGCTAAAAACAAAACTGTAAAAAACAAAATTATAAAATTGATATTGAGTATTGCAAATATTAATTTAATTATACATCGCGTGTGTGAATACCATAAATATATTTTACAAAATCAAATAATATCATTTCAATGGCATTTTTAATTGCTCACTATTGAAAATTTAGAAACATTTAAAAAATTTGCAACAAAAATGCGTTTCGATATGTGAAACTTTCCACTCGTTCATTTCTGCTTAATTTTGTACTCCCCGAATAATCATGAGTTCGCCAAGAATTTGGACCATATCGAAACATATCTCAAATCAAAAGCTCTCTCACTCAAATGAATCATCAAATAATCTCAACGAACAAATTGCATGCAAACAATGTCTAATTCTATGTTTATTGTCCGTACAAATACTCTTCAGTTTCTCATGTTGTATTATCTCCAACAAATATCTCAACTACGAACACATGGAACAAATCAAAATGTGCATTCAAGTGTTGTGCTTCATCCACACGACCACCTCAATCCTGGAAATGATCATCCTCCTCTTTGGCTGTGTTCAATGCATTTTAATAATGGCAATTGTGGAAACTTTTTTTCATTTGCATTCTGGTATTATGCCTAGTTTGACGGGAAAGTCACTTGGTAAGTGCGGTTTGTAGTCGGTAACCAAAAAGTGAGTGTTTGCGTTCGTTGCCCCAGAAAAGTACTCGTATTTGCATTCTGGTATTATGCCTAGTTTGACGGGAAAGTCACTTGGTAAGTGCGGTTTGTAGTCGGTAATCCATGGGAGAGTGTTTGCGTTCGTTGCCCCAGAAAAGTACTCGTATTTGCATTCTGGTATTATGCCTAGTTTGACGGGAAAGTCACTTGGTAAGTGCGGTTTGTAGTCGGTAACCAAAAAGTGAGTGTTTGCGTTCGTTGCCCCAGAAAAGTAGTCGTATTTGCATTCTGGTATTATTCTTAGTTTGACGGGAAAGTCACTTGGTAGGTGCGGTTTGTAGTCGGTAACCAAAAAGTGAGTGTTTGCGTTCGTTGCCCCAGAAAAGTACTCGTATTTGCATTCTGGTATTATGCCTAGTTTGACGGGAAAGTCACTTGGTAAGTGCGGTTTGTAGTCGGTAATCCATGGGAGAGTGTTTGCGTTCGTTGCCCCAGAAAAGTAGTCGTATTTGCATTCTGGTATTATGCCTAGTTTGACGGGAAAGTCACTTGGTAGGTGCGGTTTGTAGTCGGTAATCAAAAAGTGAGTGTTTGCGTTCGTTGCCCCAGAAAAGTAGTCGTATTTGCATTCTGGTATTATGCCTAGTTTGACGGGAAAGTCACTTGGTAAGTGCGGTTTGTAGTCGGTAACCAAAAAGTGAGTGTTTGCGTTCGTTGCCCCAGAAAAGTACTCGTATTTGCATTCTGGTATTATGCCTACAGTAAAGTTCCGTTAATTCGAACATCCTCTAATTCGAATGCCTCCTTTAATTCGTAATTGGAAGCTAAAATTGGCTTAGTGCGTCTAATTCGCTACCTTCCACTGTACAAATGGTTCCGTTAATTCGAAAAAGTTCCTTTAAATCGAAATTCGAAGCGAAATTTTGGCCTAATTCGAAGGAAAATCTAATTAATATATTGAATTTAGTCAATCAAATTTCACAATTTGCAAACATTATTATTTTCTTATGAAAAACAAGTGAAATTGGTTGTATAATGAAGCCTGAATCTCCCAATTAACTTTTTAGCAATGGCAACAAATGGGTATAGAGAATTTTCCTGATCATGTATGCTAAGTTATACAATTGAGTGAATGATGTTATTAAATAATTTTTGTCTTTTTTTGGTAAAGAATTGAGGATCGTATATACAATATGTAACCAAATTTGTTTGAAGCAATGTAGGGATGATGTAGGAAACAAGATCAAGATGTCCCATAATATCAGCAAGATTATTTACAAATCGGATTCACGCAACCAAATCCCTCAATTGTTGGCCCTAAGTTGAATTGTTTAACCTTATTCAAATCTTGGATTTTGGATTCATTGTATTTGGCGTATTACGGGAGACAAACTCAATTTAAAATCTTAACTAAAATGGATTAGAGCAAAAAAAGAAATTTGGAATCACCACGGTTCATACATTCAGACTTGATATCCACAAAATGAACTCAAAGTTCGATTGTTTAGTGAAAAAACTCAAACTTTGACGAGTCCCAACTGAGCCCATTGACCGGATACAAAACTTTCGCTTTACATGATGACCACTTTTGCCAGTAAGAGGAAGTTTATAACCACTTTGCTGTTTGGCCAAACATATGAACATAAAAACATACAAACATATCTCATAGCTAGATCTAGTAGTTAACAAACTTCAATTAGAATTGTTTTTTAATATTTTTTAGTATATATTAGTTATAATTCGTTGCTAGATTCATTTTGAGACATTATTTAAAGTTTATAGTAAAACCATATTAAAAATAACTGCAAAAAACAATAGTTCCTCTAATTCGTAATTCGAACTAAAATTTGGGATTGGTATCCCTCTAACTTCGAATTAACGGAACTTTACTGTAGTTTGACGGGAAAGTCACTTGGTATGTGCGGTTTGTAGTGGGTAACCAAAAAGTGAGTGTTTGCGTTCGTTGCCCCAGAAAAGTAGTCGAATTTGCATTCTGGTATTATTCCTAGTTTGACGGGAAAGTAACTTGGTATGTGCGGTTTGTAGTAGGTAACCAAAAAGTGAGTGTTTGCGTTCGTTGCCCCAGAAAAGTACAGTAAAGTTCCGTTAATTCGAAGTTAGAGGGATACCAAAAGTAAAATTTAGTTCGAATTTCGAATTAGAGGAACTATTGTTTTTTTGCTACGAATTTTTATTGTGGTATATTAGAATCGTTAAGAAATGTTACAAAAATGAAATTAAAACCAAAATATGACTTACAATCAATTAAAAATTAAGAAAAATAGCTTCGAATGTCAGATTGGCGCTTATTGTTGTGAGATTCAATTATGAGTTTGTTCAGAAGATCCGCCAAACCATTGAGTAGAGTTGCAGGAACCTCTTCTTGTTGGCCACAAAGTTCAATCACAGCCGATACTGCCTTCATGGATTCGGTGTTGCTCATTTTTGGCTCGATTGGTTGACTTTCGTCTTCATCTTCACTAGAAGAATGGACAACTTGATGTTCGTCGACCTCTTCTTCGTTTTCATCAATTATGGTGTCGTCATCGCTGTCGTGATTAATTTGGTCCGAGGTGAGCAAATCCTTGTCTGCATTGATGTAGTCCTCCAAACTAAACGATGGCGGAAAAAGACGACTTAATATTCGTGAGTCAATCGAGCCAACACAGTTGTCATCAGCATCGTGTTCAATGTCGGAGTTATCGCTCGTATGGATGATCGGCATAGCTTTTCGGAAGCATCGTCTAATAGTTTCAGGTTTGACATCGAGCCAGGCAGAACTCAAGAAGCGAATTGCCAGCAATAAATTGATCTCTTTGATTTGAGTTGTCAAATTCGCTTGGCCTTTTTCAATTTGGGACCAATACAAGTTAATCAGATTTTTCTTGTAGAACACTTTCACATTCTGAATGATGCCTTGGTCAAGAGGTTGAGAAATCGATGTCGAATTGGCAGGAAAGTAAAGAAGCTTAATGTTGTTGAGTTTCAAATTTGGAACAACATGGCATGAAAAATTATCGAGCAACAAAAGAACGTTTCGTTTCTCAGATGCAAACTTTTGCTGCAAGTTCTTGAGCCACTCGACAAACAAATTGCGATCCATCCAACTGCTGTCTTGTTGACGATACAGACAACCACTCAGTTGAGATAAAGAATAGCGGACTTGGTTTTTTCTTAATTTGGGGAAACATCTCGGTTTGTGGGAACGGCCAATGATCAGTGGAGGGAGCTTCTCGGAGCCATCCAAATTGCAACACAAAAGGAGGGTGACACGTTCCTTGCTCTTTGTGCCACCGTGACATTTGCTCCCTTTAAAGTGCAGAGTTCGTTCAGGAAGCATCTTGAAAAAGAGACCAGTCTCGTCAGCATTAAAGATGTCCTTTGGGTCATAGCTTTGAATCAGTTCGAGATTCTCGTTGAGCCACTGGTCGATTGTTTCCTGTGACACTTTTTCCGATTCACCGCATATCTTTTGGTTGGTCAGATTGTAAGTTCGATTGAATCGCTGCAACCACCGACTTGAGCCTTGACAATCGACGCCAAGCTTGTCCGCCCAAAATCGTGCGCGTTCCTGTACCCAAGCACCGTTAGGATGTCTGTTGTGTTGCTTCATTCGGACAAAATCGTCGAAAACTTTCTCTTCCAGTTCTTGGTATTTTGGGTTGCGCAATCTTTTGCCTTTCTTCTTGAAGTCCTTTTGTAAAGATTGACTTTTGAGTTTGTCCTCTGCTTTCATGATTCCACTAATAGTAGAAATACCAACACGATACTTGTTGGCCAATGCAACATAAGTCATTTTGTTTTCATTTCGGTCTTTAATGAGAGCCAACTTCTCTCGATTGTCAAGTGATCGATAATTAGGGCGAACCTTGCCCATTTTGTCTAGATAAGAGGGAACAAAATAATTCTCACAAAGATGCACTTAACTCATTCCATGCCAACCTTCGCACGGGGCTACAGCCCGAACCATGCAACCTAGCGACTTGAAATTTTAGGAGCATATACTTCAGGATGGGGGAATTTGGGGAAGCTACCTTATTTGTTCCAATTGGAACTTGGGTGAAAAAGTTGCACTAACCACCAATTTTTATGTTTGTAAACGATTCTACTCGTCTTCCTGAGCATTTTGATATACAACTTGCCATAGAATCCATTTTGGAACCAAGGAATCCTGGATCCAGGTACCAGATAATGACATTTTGGAACTAATTAGGCATCAAAAACGGATTCTACGGAAAAAATCATGCGGAATTGACCCTTCAACTATAAAAATCCATGTAAGCAAAGCAAAGATACTCATTCTCAAAAAATGTCTATTTGGGACCCGGGATGTCTGTCCGTCCATTCTAGGGCCCAATATTTTTTTCTTAAATTAATGATTAATATAGTCAAGTTATATATCAAAATGCTCAGAATAATGAGTAGATTCCATTTTGGACATTTTTATGTACTATTTGGGTCATTTGTTTGACTTTGGTCCAGGGCCTAGGATCCGGTTCCAGGAAATCTATTTTTGAAACCAAACCATAAGACTATTGCATTCTGCTCACCCTCCTGAAGAAAATGGCACTAATTTTATCAAAATCCATGCACGGGAACATATTCAAAATGAAGATTTAGTCTGGCCCTAGAACCGACGGACAGACATCCCGGGTCCCAAATAAGCATTTTTTAAGATTGAGTAACTTTGCTTTGCTTGTATGGATTTTTATAGTTGAAGGGTCAATTCCGCATGATTTTTTCCGTAGAATCCGTTTTTGATGCCAAATTAGTTCCAAAGTAACATTATCTGGTACTTGGTTCCAGGATTCCTAGGTTCCAAAATGGATTCTATGGCAAGTTGTATATCAAAATTCTCAGAATGACGAGTAGAATCGTTTACAAACATAAAAATTGGTGGTTAGTGCAACTTTTTCACCCAAGTTCCAATTGGAACAAATAAGGGGGCTTCCCCAAATTCCCCCATCCTGAAGTATACGCTCCTAAATTTTCAAGTGGCTAGGTTGAATGGTTCGAGCTGTAGCCCCGTGCGAAGGTTGGCACGGAATGAGTTAAGAAATACAATAGAATACCTGAATTAGGTTATCACTACTCAACAATATAGAAGGACAAGATGAGTGAGGATAGCTTTGTACAGGAGCAGATAAGTGACGAGATGAGATGATCCAGAATACTGAGGCAAGACTGACGTGAACGCAGGTTAGAATTGAAACAATTGGTTCAATCTTGAATGCAAGTGCAAAAAGCAAACGAAAATAAAGTTGAGAACAAGCCACGCTTTGTGACCAAAACACACACAAAAAGTGCACTGCATTGAGCAGCAACGTGATTGTAAAGCAGACACAGTCTGCCAGACCATTTGCCGCTACACACTAAAAAAGTGAATTAGGGGCAGCAGTTTCCATAATAAGACTAACTTGGCTGTTTTTACAAGTGATGATGTTTGTGAATGGATCATTTAGATGGCACAACAACCCAAATTCAATTTTCTGAACTCATTGCTAATTTTGAATTGTTAACCTTTTCATAACTAACGTACTGGAAAGCAAAAAACGATCATTTATTAAAAATTTCCTTCGAATTAAGCTAAAATTTTGCTTCGAATTTCGATTTATGGGAACTTTTTCGAATTAACGGAACCATTTGTACAGTGGAAGGTATCGAATTAGACGCACAAAGTCAATTTTAGCTTCGAATTTCGAATTAAAGGAGGCATTCGAATTAGAGGATGTTCGAATTAACGGAACTTTACTGTATTAGTAATGTCACTTACATCCACAATGATATTGCTTTGCTTAAATTGAGCCAAGATCTTGACTTTCAAGATCCCGACAGTCAAATTGGACCGATTTGTCTACCTGAAAATCAAAATGAACCAGTGGACAAGTATGCAGGAAAATTGTCAACCTCAACCGGATGGGGTGCAGTTGAATGGGACGGTAATGGAAACTTAAATCAAACCAATGAAATCCTGAAAAAGGTCAATCTCACTATTTGGAGGCAAGAATTTTTGTATTGAGGCATATGCAAGCTGGGATGGACCTAAAGTGATGGATGATATGATTTGTGCATCAGATTATGAGAAAGGAGCTTGCTCTGGAGACAGCGGTGGACCAGTGGTTACCTACCAAGATGGCCGATGGACGCTGCAAGGCATTACAAGTTGGGGAGATCACTGTGCCAAGCAATATCATCCAACGGTGTACACACGTGTCACTAAATTTGTGGATTGGATTTGGGAAACTGTTAAGAACAATTAAAAAATAATATGACGGGCGGTGAGATTATGGTTTTATTATTCAAATTGTGTGTTGTGAATTGTGTCTAATTAAATGTAAACTGATAAAAACTGTGTAGTAGATTAATATGAATAAATTTTACTTCTAATCACAGCACAAACAGACATCAACATCACGTAGCACGATAAATGTTTGTGAGAGTTAAATCATTAAACTAATTTAATATTGCATTTCAAGGATCGGTTTTGATTGTGATGATCAATTTTTGTACTTTGTTGAAGGTTGAGAATGTGATTGTCGTAATTTGTTGATTTGATTAGATTTAGTTTGTATCATAAATTTTGGATAACATTCACAAAACACACTTGCATCACTGGTTTAAGCATTTATCTATTTTATTGAAATCAAAATTTTACTTAGGCATGCATTTCTTGTTATCATAAAGCAAATTTTGTTGTCCATTTCAGTGTTATTCAATGATATAATATTAGTCGGAGCCATAAATTTTAATAATGGCGGCCGTGAGGGAAAAACAACTAAAATGTCCAAGTCTAGATGTCGCATCAAAAATCAAAGACTTTTTGCAGACTAATGATTTGAACTTTAAGTCTTGACCACATTGACTTTAACATCAAATCTCAGACGCCATCTAGACTTGGACATGTTAGTTGTTTTCCTTACGGCCGCCATTATTAAAATTTATGGCTCCGACTAATAATAAATATTAAACTTAAACTAAAACTGTTATTAAGCCAATTTTCTTAATGACCCAATGGAATGTAACTTAGTAAAAGGAAGATTTTATTAAAAGTTATATTATTTAAATGCTCATATTGGAAATATGAGTCTCCAGGTTATTAAAACTTAACTACTCAAATAAATGTTTCTATTTGTCTTAATACTTGATTACCTTCATTTAACTTAACCAAAAGAGGGCGGACAAAAGCTAGAGCGACTTTGCATGTGAATGGGTGGTGTTGTGTGTGTTAAATAAAAAATTTGTTTGATGCTTTTTGTCAAATAGCTCTTTTGATGCTTGTATTGCTTTCCTTTCTCTTCGGTTAGTTTGACAAATGAACTCTTTGTTAATCGAGTTAGCGACAACACACACACAAAAAACTATTGTCCGTAATACAAATGGTCTATCTGTACATTAGAGTTGGCTCAATTGCGTCTATCATTGGTTTTCACGAAGGCAATATTATTTGGAGACTTGATTGAATTTTGATGAGTTTGTGGCAGTTAACAAAGGATGCGGTGAGTTAGGGTTTTTTGTATTGTTGTTATTCATATATCAATTCCAGATAGTCCCTTACTATTCAAACGACAATTGAAGTCCATCGTTAACAAAGACAACTAACAACCCCGAACTCCTCACATATTCGCTAGTGGCTCTACAAGTAGAGACTAACAAAAGAAAATAAATACAATCAAGCACATAATTAGCTCTTAAATTACAAAAGTCAAATAAGATATTGAAATAAAAAATGCAATCAATTCCAAGATCAATTCAGTAAGCTAATGAGTCAATTTACTCGTGTAATCAGGAAAATTGAACAGTGAGATGAGATATTTTCCCCCTCTTGCTATCCTGCTTCTCAATAGGGGCACTGTAGCTTGTAATATCAATGGTCCCATTGTTAATAACAACAACCCCTGTGCGTTATTTAATTGACATTTAGAAAGGCCACAACAAAAAACAAAAATATATTCAAAAAAATTATTTAAAATATAATGATTTTTTATTAAAAATTTTAAATTAATACAAATTATATATTATAATCTACACAATCGATTAAAATCGTGCTTCTAAGGCTAGTTCGAGGTCTGAAGCATCCATGGGTGCTCTGGTGGAGCTCAGGCTGAAGTGGTCTGCATACCAATGCTTGCTTAGGTCAGCTCGACCTCTGTGGTTTCGATGGTTGCACAGGTGGAGCTCATGCTGAAGTGGTCAGCATACCAATGCTTGCTTAGGTCAGCTCGACCTCTGTGGTGTCGATGGTTGCACAGGTGGAGCTCAGGCTGAAGTGGTCAGCATACCAATGCTTGCTTAGGTCAGCTCGACCTCTGTGGTGTCGATGGTTGCACAGGTGGAGCTCAGGCTGAAGTGGTCAGCATACCAATGCTTGCTTAGGTCAGCTCGACCTCTGTGGTGTCGATGGTTGCACAGGTGGAGCTCAGGCTAAAGTGGTCAGCATACCAATGCTTGCCCAAGTCAGTTATACGTCTGTGGAATAGATGGTTGAACATATTGAGCACTGTACCACTGCTTGCTCAGGTCGGCTCTTGACCAATAACAGCTGTAGGTGCACTGGGGCCAGGTGTAATTGAACCGTTTCTGGCCGTGGTATGGAGGGGAAAATAGAACAATGAGAAAATAAGAAATAGATACGAGACAGATCCACACACCTTTGATTAGTTGGTAAAATGACCACAAAGAAGTCGAGCCCCTCACTGGACAATTATGTGATCCACTAGATATCGACTAAAAGTAGAATTAGTTGAAGAATAGAAGCAGATTATATTAAATAACACGTACTTCAAGATCAGATTCTGATGGAGATCGCCAGTGGTCCCCATGAAAGTCTTCGCTATCCACTAAAAAGTAGAATTAGTTGAAGAATAAAAGCAGATTATATTAAATAACACGTACTTCCAGTTCATCAAATTCTGGTGCAAAATCGCCAGTGGCCCCCATGAAAAGTCTTCGCTATCCACTAAAAGTAGAATTAGTTGAAGAATAGAAGCAGATTATATTAAATAACACGGACTTCAAGATCAGATTCTGATGGAGATCGCCAGTGGTCCCCATGAAAGTCTTCGCTATCCACTAAAAGTAGAATTAGTTGAAGAATAAAAGCAGATTATATTAAATAACACGTACTTCCAGTTCATCAAATTCTGGTGCAAATCGCCAGTGGCCCCCATGAAAAGTCTTCGCTATCCACTAAAAGTAGAATTAGTTGAAGAATAGAAGCAGATTATATTAAATAACACGGACTTCAAGATCAGATTCTGATGGAGATCGCCAGTGGCCCCCATGAAAAGTCTTCGCTATCCACTAAAAAGTTGAATTTATTGAAAATTAGAAACAGATTAGATTGAAGCAAATCTGGCGAGAACACAATAATGAAAAGCTGTTGCCAACAGAAGCACAAAGCACCCGATAATGCTGAAGTTCAAGAAAGTGAAAAGAGTGGCACTGGGCAGGAGTCGAGTAAGTGAGATTCACATGTTGGCAAAGCAGAAACGGTTAAAAGCAACAGACTGGCTAACGGCAAAGGAGTGAACACACCAAGCACAGACATAAAACAGACAGACTGAGTGGTGGAGGTTTTGAGTTGTGTAAATTGAGTCATTGGTCTATCGACACTAAACCCATCTATATAAATAAGGGAAAAATGCTGGAACCTGCACACTCATACAAACTCACACAAACGAACATACGATAAAGATACACAATCAACGTGTAAATACATAGACACAAACATGACAGAGTAGACCTGGTGATTTAGTTGATATAAATAGGTTGAACATACATCAAGTCTAGAGGTGGGAATTAAAATACACATACCTGAGGTGGTGAAATGAGGACCTAATCGTGTGATGAAGGAGAGAGGGGTGAGGAAGCAGCCACAAAGGGCAAACGATCACCAGACAGGCTCTACCGAGACTTGAATTAGTTCGAAACAGGGAAACAGACTAAAGATAAGTTTGTTTGGGGATGGTTCAGTTTACGGAAAGTAGAGAAGACTAATCGGGGAAAAGCAGGCAGGTAGATGTAAGGTCTAAGATTTATTTCTGGGCTAGTTCTGATTCTAATATTTGAATCCACCAATGGAAGAATGAATTCAGACTGGAAAATATTAAAAATTCAACCATTTTATTTGATATTCAAGAATCAACTTTGATGTTGAGCAAGTTGATAAAATTTCGAGTGTTTTGGGATGTATTTTGTTGTCTGAATAGGACAATGGGTCTTGAGATCTTGCGCTTGATTCTAGGTCAAAGTTCAGATTGCTTGAACATTGTTTACTGAAATCTATCACTAAACCCGGCTCACAACGCAACAACATTACAATTGATAAGGCACAGTTTATATGTCTTAGTGTATGGTCGTGTCGTGTTTGTCTGGGTACATTTGTTATGAGAAATACAGTTCAAATAAAGTTCGTTTTCTGTGTGTAGATGGATGATATTACAGTTTGTGATTACAATTTGATGAGTCTGTGTAATGCTGGTGTGAATGATTTTGCATATAATTTTTGTGTTGGGTAATTTTGTGTTTTGGTTGATTTAAATCACACGATTTCGTATAGTGACTTTATTTACATATTAGGTATTGTTGTGAGAAGCTACGGTGCACCTGACATTATGAGAAAATTATTTAAGGTATTTTAGTTGAGTCACAAATTTGTGTGTGTCTGGTGTTCTTATCTTATGGCAAAATTTTATGTTGTTAGTGAGTGGAAAATCCTGGCATTTCAATGAAGTCAATGACTATCAGAAAGGGGGATCTAATCATCGTTAAGCATGATAAATCATTGAATGAGTGACAGACTGACTGGTTGGTAACGAGAGGCTGTCAAGAAAGACGCTGACTTATACGTATTATGCTATTTTGGTTTTTGTTCACTTGAAACAAACATAAAACAAATGAATGGACTTTAGGTTAATTTATTAATTTTAATTTTAATGAAGCAAATATAATTGCTTCAGAACATAGACAACCAGAGATCGAAAATAGCTACAGGCTGACTGTGTGTGTGTGTGCCTGTGCAAGATGAGTCATTTGCCAGTGAACAGTTCAACACTGTAAACTGTGAAAATGAGAAAATAAAGTCATACTTATTATAAATGTAAATAAAATAATTCAAATTTGTGAAAATCAGTATTGATGGTAAGATTTGTGTGTGTGTAATGAAAAATTAATATTTATACGCAGTAATTGGGGAAATTTATCAACTAAAAAACATTATATAATAGATACGCAATAATATTTTAATTGGTGGTGTTCTCAAGGTGAGTCTACTTTGACATTTGATTTCATGGTTTACTGGTTTTATAGCGTTCCGTTGGCAAGTTTGTTAACTCCGAGATAAATAATTTTCATTCATGTATGTAATCAAATATGCAAATCAAGTAAAATTTTTAACTACTGTGTAGAATTTTTATTTTAAATATATTTGATTAGAAGATAGACAATTTTTGCAGTGTTTAGTTTGATTTACCTATTTGAATATACACTGGTAATATTATAAAGTTGCTTAAATTATACAGATAATTCTATAATAATAATTCCCATTGAATATAAGTAAGAATTTTATTTATCCCTTTGATTTTTGTTCTTTACTCAGTTTTTGACTTCTTATCTACTCCTGTTCCATTAACATTCATGGAACGTCCTTGTCCAATCACGCGGGCAGACCCTTCGTCTTCACCTGTGCCATTTCTCGGTTTCCGGTGACGACCAAATTGCTTGACTATCTCTCGATAATCAAATTCATCCACTGAACTAAAGTACACACACGAGAGCATGAACACAAGAGTGAGGACTGGTAGCTAAATAATGACAATATTAGACAATAGAAATAATCAAAAAATAAAAATTATACCGAAGAACACTGAATAACGTGTTTTACATTCTCGTCATTGTCGGTAATGATCGTTCCACCGGTACTCAAGGCGTACCCGGACAAAGCACCAAAGAACATGAACATCAGTACATAAAGAGTGGTGAAAGTTAGGATGTTTGTAACTTTCAAACAGCACTTGAATCGAGCACTATTCTCAGTCTTCATCTTGCGTCTTCAGTGTGGAGAAGTCAAATGAGAACCTAAAATAATTACGACCACAATTAATGTTCACAAATTGTTTTCCGATTCTAAAAATTAAAGCATTGAAAATATTTTCAAATGTTCTATTTATAAATTTAATAATAAATTTTAATTATTTATTAGTTTATTATTTTGTTTTATTATGCAATTGCCAAAACTTTGTTAAATATTATTCAAAACTAAACACTAATGACCCTGTGTACTAAAAATAATTTTTTTAAAAGTATTTTTAAAAGTCATCTGACGGTTTGCGATAAATTTTAGAATATTGAAGCAATAAATTGTTAAATTTATATACAATATCCGAATCAAATTGATTAATTTAATGAGTGCACAATGTGCACTGCACATCACACGATTCCTATTATGACAAAATACTGGATAGTGCAAAAATGAACATTTGCGTTGGAAATATGATGATAAACACATTTAAATAACTTGTACCAGGACATGGATACGATAGAGATATCAATTCTAGACAAAGTGTATGTGATATATAAGTATATATTAAAAAAATCCTAATAAATTTAATTAATTCGTTTAATTCTTCAATATTCTTTCCCAATCGATTCGTAATATGTTCATTTAGCGTAAACCAGCATTGATATTAGATTAGACTTTCGACTGTGTAATTCAGTCTGAGAACGTATTTGTGTCAAGTGGAAGTGAGATCGCTCGCGCTTATCAGTGGTTGTATGGTGATAATGATCATCATGGCGATAATTCGGCAAAGCTCGCCGCCTGCAATCAGTTGACTCTCTACTGCTAACTAACTAAACATAAACATTCATTCATTGGCTTCAATGCAAATATGAAAAGGTCACCAATAAGTTTGGTTAAAACATCTCTCATCCAAGCGAAGCCATAACACGACACTGATCTTAATCTACTACCAAAGTACTTTAAACGATGAAAAAAATCATCGTTTGTGCAACCCAAAATTCACAAATCAAATTATCTCTTTTTAGAACAAAACGAGACAATCACACACAGATATGAGATTGATCAGCCACCCTTAATCTTTAGTACTGATGGGAAAAAGTGAGCTGTCAACTCGACATATATAAAGAGACAATATAATATAATATATGTTATGATGTTATTTCACTTCTCACTTGGCAACAGGCTTTAGCCAGTAAAAATTCTTGGTCGTCCGGCAAAACCAAAAAAGAACGCACGAAGCAGCCTTCAAATTAATGACGTTTTCATTCAGTCGCATGACTTACATTTTTTTCCCTGCCTTTCACTTCTATTGCACAAGTCATGATTACTTGACGGCGAAAAGGCGAAGGTGGTAGAAGTAATGAACGCGAGAGCGAGGGAGGCACTATTTTAGTTTCACTTGTTATTTAATTCTATTTATTATTCAATTATTTGGGCTAATCACGATTCAGTAATTGATGGTTCAATTAGTTAACGATTGTAACGATTATTGTTATTTTAATGATTATTATTATTCTTACAAATGACATGCACATTTAAAAAATCATAAAATTTACGTCAATTGAATTAATTAATTTAAAAAAGTGCATTAAGTTAATGAATAAGCAAAAACAAAACAAAACTGGCTATCATTCTAATTGGCATCGAAATGGCACTCATTACGACAGGACTAACTCAAAGTCTTTTTGCTTTTGAACGACTTGCAATCTGGAATTGGTCATCAACCAGCGAATCGATATTTTTCAATTTCACGGCTAATTTCGTCTACGATAATATATTCTAGTTTGAATGACATCATGATTGCGCAAAACTTAGCAAGCAAAGTCTATGTCGCATGCATTCACTAACACAGTCAATCGATTAATCGAGATCTAGAGATATCACCTAACTGCACGACGGTAATATAATCTTCATGTTTGCCTGTTTTTGTTGGGCAACCAACTCTATCTGCCTTGAGAAATCAGCAACTTGGCTGCGTTTTTTTTAGTGTATCTTATCAACTTTCTGTTCTTCATTTTCGGGTACATTTTGCTAATGTGATCTGATTTCCGAGTAGACTTGTGTTAAAAAGACAAATAGATCTCTTTGTGAGCGTTACTTGTTCAATTCGTGTGGGGTTTGGTTTTTTCCCTTTAGTTAACTAAAGAAGCGAACAAAGAAACTCACGCTGAGCGAGCGAAGCGAGCGAGGTGTGAGTTTGTTTGTGAGCGACGTTAACATCCGAGAGAAATTGAGAGAGTTCGCAATTATTGTCAGCACATCTCCTCCGAAACCACTGTATGGATTGGCCTAAAAATTTAACCCAATGTTGGGGTGGTAGTGAAGATGTGCTATGCAAATTTTGATCCATATAGGTCAAAGGTCAACGGAGTAGCGATTTATCAAAAATTCAAATTTTGTATATAGATGTGTGGGGAACATACAACACTGTGTGAGTGTGTGGAACTAAGGCAAGCACACTGCTGCACCCGTGTAGAAGATCGGGCTCACTGTGCGCAACCGAGGTGAGTAGTAGCAAGTTTTTTCTTATCAAACTTATTTTACGGCAGTGTTATGTGTTCTTTCAAACCACTGAGCGCACCCCTGATAAACGCAATAATAGCAGTTGTTAAGAAAACGTGCGAGGGTATACGTGATCTTTATTGTACATCAGCTCGGATATTTATACTTCAACATGCTGTACGCGCTTTCTGTTTATCCGTAGTTAACACAAGGTCTAAAAAGCACTTTTTTCACAAGGTGAGTCAATATGACTCAATGGGCCAAAGGCAGAAACAGAGCGCACTAGCGATTTGATGTGCCAACTTTGATCGCTTCTATCTCAGTGACCAGAAGGCGTAGAAAAATGAGAATTGCCATTATGAAAACTAGAGATTTTCTGTTGTCTATCTAAATTGTTATCTGATAACTGCACGAATCAGTTAATATCTTAATTTTAATCTTAAAATGTCATGTTTTTACCGTGTTAGGCCCCTCCCGCGAAAGCACAAGTCGAGCTGTTGGCCCGCGCTGGCAATAGGACAAACCGGTTCTAGTATGTCTGTGCCTGTCGCACTGGAGGAGACTATGAATCCTCCTAATTCAATTACTACTCGACCGAGCGAGTACAGCGATGAAATGGTAAATGCGGCTTTAAAGTTTGATCAATTGGTTTCAGAGATTAAATGGAATTCTTGCATTGAATGTCCACGCTCTTTTCCAGGTTTAAAATTAAATTCTAATCAAACCTGTGTTAATTGTGTAAGGAAAATTGGTAAACCTATACGTAAATTCAGTAAACGTAATAATATGGATCCTGGTATTGTACCACCTGAACTGTCTGATTTGACTTACATGGAGCAGTTGATCATTGCTAGTGTCCATCCTGTTTCACATTGTTTAAGATTCGGAATGTTCAATTGTGTTATAAAGGAAATATTATTAATTTCCGTAAGGATATTAAAGGTTATGCTCCTGAATTTCCTTATCATCCTTCTGAACTATCGTCCTTAATTTTATTCTCGAATGACACTCCATCAGGAGTTGCTTACTTCCATGCCAGAGCTGACAAGTTGCGACAAGCTTTAATTTGGTTCAAAAGACATAACAAGTATTATTAGGCTTTTGGTAGTGATGCCATTGAGGTTACTGCTCCAACAGGCGCTGCAGACATTAACATTAATGGCAAAACTGTCCAGAAAACACACAAATCACAAGGTTATACTTTAGATAAGGCAGTGGTGAACATTGGTGACAAAGAGTTACCAGTGGGATTGAGTTACGTCGCTTTGAGTCGCGTAAGAAAGCTATCTGACCAAACAAAAAAAAGAGGTGAAGGGCATTTATGAGAGATTTAATTTAAAATAAAAAAGGTTACTTAATTTTGTTTAAAATACATATATTTATATTTCAGTTTAATTTTAAAAATGTATTAAAGCATCAAGTATATATTACGTTTCATTAACAAGTAAGTTTCATATAATTCATTTCATTTTACTTCAATATATTTAATTTGATATCTATTTAATATAATTTTATGATTCTAAAATTGTTCGCTCTGATTTATATGCCAATGGCATTACTTATATTTATTGATGATAGCTATAATGTTTCAAAATGCCAGCTGCTGGTTCAAAAACTAGTGATAATTATTTGATCAATTGAAGTCAATGCAATTCTAATATAATCACTCTCCAAGCGATTATATTAGAAAAAGTGAAAAAGTGCTTACTAAGCAAAATTCTATTTCTATGGCAACCGTTGTCTTATTAGGTGATTAATAATCTGTGATTAATAATCAATATATCGAACACACACACAAATGTGCAGTGATGTGCTTCTTTGATACATACCGTATTTCGCTGGACCAGAATATACATCAATCATTCAAGTTGCATGTGACGATGTGGTGACAGGCATGAGATAACGCACGTTTAGGCTATATAAGCCCGTGCACATTGTAGCATACGCAAATGCGAGACAGACAGCAAAATATAACCAAACCTAGTATCGTAAATGACTGAACTCATCTCTTTCTGTTCAAAATGTCTATGTAATCAAATATTGTTTTCGTTTGTTCAATGAGTCTTAAGACAACCTTTCATTTGTGTGCAGCCACATCAGTGAACATATCCAACAGAAGAACAAATTAAACAAACATTCAGTGGCAACAGTCATTCAAATCATTGAACTTGAAAAGGCAGCATCGAAAACTTTTACTGTCTGAACCACAGATCATGATGAACTTGATTAGCTACATTTGTGTGTTGTTCTGTGTGTTGCATTCTGCTTGTTCAAGTACAGATTTGCACGGGAGACAGTGCCAATATCCCATTCCGCTATTTATGCGTCAGATGAGAAATGGCTACAAACAAGGGGAATTAAGCCTCAACATCCAATCGAGTGTGTACGACACCTTCACTACAGACTGTCATATTATTGGGTGGACTTGTGAGCGAAACCGGACATGGGCACATCCTCTCGAACCAAACAAAACCTATTCGCTTCCTGATCAGATCGAATCGATCGAGTATAATTCTAGCACATGGGTGTCGTTTTATTTATATATTTACACTAATCCTTATCAACCGTTGGTGGAGCTTGGCAGAATCACGGGCTTGGAACCTCTCGGAAATGACTATGGTTCTTTTGTCCTAACAAAGCAACATAACAAGACAACCCAAACGCTTCGCGTTCCGCTTCACGTTTGCAGTTGTCTTGTTAAAACCCCCCGTTGCAAGCAACGGGGGGTTGTCCGCTTCTTCCGCTGCATTCAAAGTAATAGAATGTCGCAAATGCGCATATCAAACTCTGAACCTTTGGTGCATGCTATCAAGACGACGACGACGACCACACTTTTCCTTACTCAAATAATATTATTAAGATTGGATTATGTACTGACAGTAGTGTATTGTGTGTGTATGTACTAAATGTAGAAGGTATGTCTCTATTGCGCATGTGCCACACTCTACCTTTGAGCAATCCCATCACGACGACGACGACGACGACCACACTTTTCCTTACTCAAATAATATTATTAAGATTGAGATTGGATTGTGTACTGACAGTAGTGTATTGTGTGTGTATATACTAAATGTAGAAGGTATGTCTCTATTGCGCATGTGCCACACTCTACCTTTGAGCAATCCCATCACGACGACGACGACGACGACCACACTTTTCCTTACTCAAATAATATTATTAAGATTGGATTATGTACTGACAGTAGTGTATTGTGTGTGTATGTACTAAATGTAGAAGGTATGTCTCTATTGCGCATGTGCCACACTCTACCTTTGAGCAATCCCATCACGACGACGACGACGACCACACTTTTCCTTACTCAAATAATATTATTAAGATTCGCGATTTAGAGAACTGTTAAATGGAAGTAAGATCATTACTCAGGTATGTGAGGATGTGAGTGTGCCTCCATTGGATTAGAGATTTAATGTTTTTTCGAAAATTTTGCTTAGCACTTTGATTAATTCAAATGTATGATTTACTTCGTAGAGAATTGGCAATTATGGAGAGATTACTGTCAAGATAAATACCTCTGCCATCATTATTGACGAGGGACTTTATGAGAAATTATCGGAGAATACAAGAAGGTTTGCTGAAGTAAATAGAGATGGGTCAGAATACAGAGACACATTAGAGCAATGTGGAACCCATTACGTTGAAATGGCTTCATATGCCTCAATTATGAATCAAATTTCAATAATCAATACCACCTATTTGGTCAACAACAGTGGGCAGCAGGTCGAAGAGAATCTGGCGCGTCACATGTTGAGCTATTTTGGTAAGATTGAGAACATTAACGCAACTGCTGGTCCTCTAGACGAGGACTTTCTGCGAAACAGTCAAATCGCAATGTGCGGCCAAACAAGTGACCAATCAAATGGTTCTGCTGTACTGGATCAAAACATTTTTGTCTGAGCGGGGGCGAAGCGAAGCTTCGTCTTCGGAGCGAAGACTTTATAGCATGACTTTTTGTGTTTGTTGTTAAAATTATCCTGCCAAAACGACTCAATAAAATGACACCAAAATTTCAGGTTAAGCTCATGTAATAGTGCAGATGTGCATTAAATAGGTGGCTTTGCTGATAACACAAAGATTAAATCTGACCCCTGGCGCCACCTGGCGGGAAAAGTTTGTACTAAAGTAAATTATTGTTTACACAATTAATAAATGACAGAGTAATTATTTTGAAATTATTTTGGTTATTATCAAGTGAGAGGAACTTGAAATTGATCAAATGACATCAAAATCATAAAATTTTCAGTTGTAGTACCAAATGAATATCAAAAACTCAATGAGCGCTGAAGTCATATTTGCCCATAATAATCTTCACCAGCAACAAGAATTTGATCTATTTCTTTGGAGAGGTGTTCCGAACAAGTTACGACCTCATATGATCATGAATAGTCTAGGTAAAAACGGATAGCATGGAAAAGATTTAGCAAACTACAATGACAACAACAAGTGATGCCTCAGCCCGGCCAAGCGAAGTGACATGTATAAGAACTGAAGAATTGAGGATTGTACAGGAACAGAAGGACTGAGGATTTCACTGGAACTGAAGGATTGAGGATTGCACTGAAACTGAAGAATTGAGGATTGTACTGAAACTGAAGAATTGAAAATTGCACGGAAACTGAAGGACTGAGGATTTCACTGGAACTGAAGGACTGAGGATTTCACTGGAACTGAAAGATTGAGGATTGCACTAATACTGAAGAATTGGGGACTGCAAGACAGATTCCATGATCCCTTGAATTAAGAAACTAATATCCTTGAACGAATTCAAAAAAGGCAAAAATTTTGCAATTGCCATCCGTCAAAGCACGATGCCTCGATCGCAATATGTAAAATTTGTGCGTCTCGGTGGTTTATGAAGGTTTGTAAGAGAATTTTTCATGACTCAATTGACATTTTCCTCGCAGAAGAAGTCATCTTTGGAACCTTGTTCACAATAGCATAGTTAATGTTATTCAATCGGGTACAATCACTACATGAACGAAACAGACTGGACAGAAGAAATCAGAACACAACTTGCCCTAACAAACAATACTGTGTTAAATGAAAAGTGTTCTTAAAAACTCCTGAGTTCAATGTACCATATGAATTGCAACAGTGCATAAACTTTTATTGTATTGTAAACTTTTGTAGTATGATAGTAATACTCGCGAAGTCAGGGTGAGTTCCCGCTCAGACTTATGCCCCATCGGGGCCAATGATGTTTATGGGATGCAATGAAAGCGTGAGCATAATAGGAGTTGCTCGTTGGGCTCGATACGCTATGCGTAATCCGTTCTTGACCGGAGCCAAATTGGCACCGATTGAGAATTTGTTTAAAAAAGACCAGCACTTACATGGATGTCTAAAGAAAATTAGACTTGCGCACAATTTGAAAAATTATTACGAAGATCGACTTCGAGCAAATTTGTTCACAATGTCCAATATGACTGAAGGCGAAATTCCAATATTCGATTCAAACATCCGGACAGTGGTAGATGGATGGAGTTGGTGGCTTTATCACAATGACTCAAAAAACTCGGACACTTATTTGGAAATTCTGCAAACTAACTACCACAAATTAGCCACAATTGACGGTATGTTTGGCATTTTGTTTGATTATATATGATTTTAACACTATTTAGGAATGATTAATGAGCAACTTTAAGTAACCTAAAAAATTTGTTTATTTTAGCTAAGTTTCAACTACGACAGAAGAAAGCAAAGCTACAAAAGTACGAATCAGGTATCTTCAAGTGCAAGTCTTATCTCGTAGATACCTATTTTCACATGAGAACAGATGTCAACGAAACAATGGCCCAACTTCGTCTTCGATTGAATAATTTCCAGAATGAAACAGAACATCAACTAGAGCTGGCGGAGTCGGAATTCGTTCCAGCTGAATCGTTTCAGCTAGCGTTGCAGATTGAAGAGTTTCTCAATGTGGAGTTATACACTCAGGTTGATTATTGTCTACCAGAATATTACTGTTGTCATTATGACATATTCGGTGATTTTGCGTATTACGTCCGCAATATTTCTGAATCGGCGCAAGTTCGTGAACAGACAAAAGATATTCCGTGTTTGGGTCCTGATTATGAGCACAATCTTTTTATTGTGTCACTTGGGCAATTCTTAAAGAAAGACACAGATAATCTTCCAAAATATAAACATTGTTAAGCTCACATTATTCAAATTATATAAAAAATCATTGTTAATTAAACTTGATATTTAATATCTTTTGTTCTGTACAAAAAAAAATGAATTTTTGGCTTGAAAATAAAATATGTTATTATTTCGATGTTTAATTAAATTAAATTAAATTTTATTTTATTTTATTCTCCAATATTTCCTTACTAAAAGCATCGAGTAGAGCTCATCTCTGATAAAGTTCTCTCGACAACAACACAAAGCCATTCATTGGTCATGTTCTACTCTTTCACACTAACATACACTCTTCAATCTTCAATTATTACTTTTACCTAATAACAATTCGTATACAGAGTAGAACAAAGCTTGATCACTGGGAACCACTTTGGTCACTACCACAACGGAGACCTCCAATATATTGGGAACTTTATTGTGGTCTAAATCGATCTCACTGCAAATAATATCAGAGAGGTTAGTATAACTTTATACATTTAATAAATTGAATTATATATCTTATTAATATTTAATATATATAATTAATAATAGTTCTATGTATTTACAAGTGCAACTGCTAGTGGCACTGACCCACACTGAGTCACAAATCGAACGTTCAGAGTTCAAAATTACCAACTCTTGCAATCTCACTCACTTCCTTCTTCTCGAGAGTAGACAATCACCAAATTGAGTGATAGACCAGTCAGTCGATGGTTGGTCTAGTGCTGCTTGCCTCAATTTCGGTTTGATGGTGATGGTGTTGGTGACTGTGATGATGAAAAAAGCGAAACTACACTCAATCGAGAGTGGACAATCACCAAATTGGGTGATAGACCAGTCAGTCGGTGGTTGGCCTAGTGCTGCTTGCCTCAATTTCGGTTTGATGGTGATGGTGTTGGTGACTGTGATGATGAAATAAGCGAAACTACACTCAATCGAGAGTGGACAATCACCAAATTGAGTGATAGACCAGTCAGTCGGTGGTTGGCCTAGAGCTGCTTGCCTCAATTTCGGTTTGAAGGTGATGGTGCTGGTGACAGTGATGATGAAATAGCGAACGAGAAAAAGAGAGGCACAAGACAGGACACCGCAGCACAACTCGATTAGCATGCACTCGAAGATTGGCCGGCACACAACGAGTCAGGCAGGCAGTCAAATTGCGACAGTCAACAAATAAAACTCTCAACTGTTGTAGCTAAATCAATTCACCACCGAATCCTATCTCTACCATCATTTTTATTTATATGGAATTCAAACTCAAAGGCATCAGCTAATGTGTATTTTGGTCATTATCAGCTTTTATTTAATTTTAAATACCGAAATGTATTAAGAGATGTAATCAGTCTGAGTGTAAAAATAGCTAGTTAAAGTTTTTGATTTTTGCAAAAAAATTATTTTACTAATTTAATCACGATTATCTCGTTGTGCGTTTTTTCTGCAAAATACTAATATTAAACTAAACATTATAATGATCAGCAAAATACACAATCCACATTTTTTGTCGAGGAAATATAGATAGTCAGTCTCGGGCAGGTACAATTTGCCAATGGATAGTGATGTAAGTCTGGTGTATGGTCGATAGTAGTGGTGACTATTCTGGGGCAACACACTAAATATAGAAAGGTGTTTGCCTATGTACGATAGTGCTAGTGTGTGGCAATACAGTGTTCCGAGAACGTACAATCTGCCAATTGATAGTAAGATCAGTCTGCTGAAGATTGGTCAAATGGGTCTAACGTCAACGAAGATGAGTTGAGGAAGGTGATGATGCTGCACAAAACATAACACTCAATCGAAAACGGCTTATCGAATGTTATATCTGTGTTCACGACAAGTCGCAATGAGTGTTCGTTGTGACCTGTGTGCTGTCGAACAATAAACACAACACATGAAGATGACTTTATTACAAGTGAAAGTGCACAAAAAGAGAGAAGTCACTTTGCGCACCAACAACAGTGCGCTAGTAAGTGCAGTAGTCGGTGGTTCAGTTTGCTCGTAACGCAAATACGAAGAGAAGAGAGACACATGACTTGCACGATAATGCTGCTACTTACCGGTCACTGTGTGTTGCAATAAACTATCACTGTGCAGTGAGTGACCACTTTGTCTGCTTTGACTCGATTAAGGCAAGTCGCGGAGCAATTTTTTGGTTAAAAATTCCAAATTATTTTAAGATCTTAAGTTATCAGTTATCTCATTATCTATCATCTGACAAAAAATTAGATCAATATTCCGACTGGAAGTCCAGAAAAATTAACATTTCCAAGATGCACTTTTCGTATTTTCCCCCTACCGGCCAATGCTTACCTTTTAGTTTTTCCCTTCTCCTGTAAACCTCGACCTAACCATTTTGTTTTTGCCATATTACATTCAAAACTTAACCGATTTTGTTGAGTCCGGGTTTTAATTAAAGGTAACAACATTTACTAAAAATTGATTAGAAAACACACAACAAATTTTATCTCAGTTCATTGTGAGATCTTATCAAAGTGTCAAAATACCCAACTTTTTTACATTATTCGAGCTATATCTTTAACAAAAGTTATATCTTTAAATGTTTACTAATCCAATTAAAGCCAAACGTTTTATCTTTAATTTAAGCTATAGTATGACTAAATCGGAATAGTATTAACTGACTTATGGCCCTTCAAAGATCATCAAAATAAGCACTAAAATGTGAAGAGGGGCCATTCGTAAAACAGTAACTCCGCGACTGTCCTTAACTGCAGTGCACGAGTCGATGCATGCACACGAGACAACAATCAGTGATCGTCATGTTAGTTACCATTCCGCTGTTGAGCTCTCTGTTGTGTTCAGCTCTAATCTGCGACTCGTCTGTGCACTCACAATGATAACTATTAAATAAACAATAATTATAATTAATATGTGTGTGCATGATTGCGCGTGCAGCATGCATGATATGTTCATATTTGTCCACTGGCCAATGGCAAATACTAAGTGTTGTTTACATTATAAATCTACAACTTGATTGTTTGGCACCTAACACCGAAGCCATCAGGACAGAACATAAGTCAATCATTGTGCGGGTAAATGCATGCAGCATTACAGCGAGACTAGTGGTATCGATGTTGTGTGTTGCCGCTGTATCCACCATTGCCACTGACAAGTGTACACACACACACACACACACACACACACACACACACACACACACACACACACACACACACACACACACACACACACACACACACACACACACACACACACACACACACACACACACACACACACACACACACACACACACACACACACACACACACACACACACACACACACACACACACACACACACACACACACACACACACACACACACACACTGTCAACTGCATCTATAATCAGCTTTTAATTTTAAAACAAAATTTGACTGAATGAATTAATAATGATCAAATATGCAAACGGTGATGACATTACTAACAGTGAAAAGTGAACGAGTAGCGACGTGCAATTGGCCCGCCAGCAGCAAACAATCAATGCCTGCTAATTCATTGGCGCGCACTGAGCAAGTAAGCCGCTGGCCGACAGGCAGTGCATTAGGCCACTCTGTGCAGACAGAGAACACACATCACACATTAAATGCGACAATCTAACTTGTAATTCCATTCGACGCCGGTTAATATCAAATTGGCCATATGAATTTAACAATTTGTGCATGTGTGTGACTTTATTTGTGGCGAACAGTGCACACGAACTTCGTGCGAAAGCATTTGGCAAGCCACCAGCAGCAGACAATTTCGAATGGTCATTTTGTTTAGTGCCAGCGCGGAGTTGTGTGTGTGCACTAAGTCGGTCGGTGGCAATCGCGATTACACCGAACGAGAGAGGCGAACGAGAAAAGAGAGGCACAAGGCAGCACACCGTAGCACAGCTCGATCGGTTGGTCGCACACACGGCGAAGGCACTCAGCGAGTCAGGCAAGCATACATTGCCAATTTAACTTACGGCAAATGTTAGTTCGAATCTCCACCAACAGCTGTCTACACCGTCATCTTATTTTTTCCATTCAAACTCAAAGGCACCGGCTAATGTGACTTTTTTTTTGATAATATCAACTCGTTAATTACAGAAATGTATTACTAAAGAAAGATTTAATTAGTATGAATTTAAAAATAGCTAGTTTGAGCTACTTTAACAAGATTTAACTAATTTATGCACGATTTTACTGTTGTGCGTTCTTTTGCTAAATACTAAGTCTGACCAACTTTTTAATTGCTAATATCGCTTTAAAAGGTTTTGAGAAGCGTATTATTTCAATAAAAGTGGATTAAATTCTATCTTAAGCTCATAATCTAAAAAAGCCAGACATTTTACTCAACTTCAAGTTGATTGTTTGTGTATTTTGAAGTGCCCCAAAAACATATTACATCATGCCAAAAGTGAGGCGCTTGGCACCAAATGGAAGGCCAACAATGTTATGTCCCTATTGGTACCAAAAAAAATTAATTTAAAACGTCTTATTATTTGTCCCGGGATTCGTTTAGATTACAGACTATTTGGCGTGCATTTGAGTATAGTTCCCGAAAAAAAATCTGTTGGCAGAAGGAAATTTTCGAGAAACATGACAACGTGCTCTCGACTTTGAATGGAGAGAGTGAGCCGTAAGAGTGAGCGAGTGCGGCAACCGACACACAAAGGGAGAGAAGCGGGAGTTTGTTCGCGTGACGTTACAAATGCGCCTTCGTCGAGAACCTTCTAAGCGAGAGGAAGCACAGAAAGGAATGCAGTACATTGCCAATACACCACTGAAAGGGCACGGGCGTTGTCTTCTCTCTCGTTAGTATGAACTGAACAAACACGAACGCTCAGGAAAGTAGGACAGCGAGCATGCCTCGACGCGAGTCTGCCTGTCCAACCGAAAGCAGCGTGGTCGTAAGTGGCGCCATTTAGTTCATGCAGCCTCCGCTTTAGAGAGCAGGAAAAATAAAGCACCGTTCCTGTGCGTGTGCGATCGTCGGCTTCGCCAATCGGCCGGCACACAACTACTTCTTCTCACTCGACACACAAATAATGGACGGACAGACGGACAGTGCGAGAGCGAGAGCAGCTGCTGCTTCAGTGGTGCATGCTCCTCTTCTTATTTCGCATTTCACCATGTGTGTGTGTGTGTGTGTGTGTGCTCGTTGTGTGATCTCGATACTATCTACAAAGTCTCATATGATTGCAATGTGATATTTCGTCGATCAATCGATGACACCTTGTGATTTAACTTGACAATTCGCCAAACTACTCTGCTCGGCATATTTGTGTATTTGTGTGAGTTATTGCGATTAGTTCTTAGTAGTTGGAAAGTCATTTGTCGTCATCATAACCTCTGTGCATTGACAGATTGATTTTGTTCAACTATGGATGACCAACGGGGTCTCGCCTACTATATCACTGATAGTAAGATAGTGTTAGATCTAACGGAGATACAATCAACTTCTTCTAGTTACAAACCATCATCGAGTAAAGCATCTTCATCAGATGTCATGCCATTTTGCATGCCATCAACATCAGGAACACAACAGACATCTAGCACATCATCTAGTTCAAGTAACAAGCAAGCATCGAGAAGAGCATCTTCTACAAGTACCAAATAGTATTGAGCATAGCAACTGCATTTGGTACCAAAAAAGTGTTGAAGTTAGCTTCTGTATTTGATACGAAATCAACATCGTCCTCTTTTGTCCACCCATCCAGCTTGTCGGCACCTAAACAAGCGAAATTAAAACTACAAGATGATCCAATTGCCTCTTGGCCAAAACGAGAACATTTACTCAATGCTTCAGCAAGAATTCCGTGGCGAATCATATTTTCAAAACCATCCTTCGATCAACTTCACTAAGCCGACTCCCCAATTCATTTTCTGTCTTTCCGTGACACCGAGCAACAAAGTCTACTCACTAGCATCTTTAATCGGCTAACCTCCAGTGACCACTTTGCCCTACGACAGACCTCAATTACCTTTTACCACATTATTGATCGAATATACAGTGAAAAACGTCGTTTTCTCATTCAACCAAACACCACAAGCGAACGTCAGATCCGAATCCTTCGTAATTGTACTAACATCAGCATGAGTCAAAGTAGTGCACTCGAACTTGACCTACTCGAGTGGCAAATTCAGGTGTTCGCCTTTGATTTGGCAAGTCTTGCAAGCACTCGTCGTCTTCTTATTCTGTCTCGGCACGCGCCGCAAGTCACACAGTTGATCTTCGTTAATATGACCTATTCCGCTGACACAGTGGAACATATTTCGTTCATAATCCGTGCTATTGCTGAGACCGTTTCACTTGAACTAGTGAAGCTAGTTCTTTACTTCGGGGCAGGAGGTGCTTCGTTTAACACAAACATCATCAAATCCCTCATGCAGCATTCAACCACTCTGCGTCATTTTTCATTTTACTCCCGTTTATACAATAAACAGGCATTGATTGACAGAGACCGTGAGACACGTGAATTCTTACAAACACTCGAAGAACTGTACATTGGTTCATATTGGGGAAAGGAAAGAGAAAGTCTACCGACTGGGGCACTTCTACATATGCGTCGACTTGGTTTCTTCCAGAAGGAGTTGGATAACATAGTTAGACAGATTGAGGCACTCGAAAATGAACAAAGACAGGTCAGGCATATTACGGTGCGAAATCTTAATGGAGAACCATTTGTGTTGACCGATGAACAGAAAGGACGGATTAGAGATAAATTCCCATATACCGCAATTCATTAGGTGAGCATTCGGGAAGGTGCGATCTCTGTTACATTTCTCTGACTTCTGTAACCATATTTAACAACAATCTCAACAGTTGGAACCGGCGGACCTCAACCAAGTCACAGCGGTGAAGCAACAACTCACTGGTGATGATCATACAGGCCGCCCTCGATCTGACCGTTCATGCCGTACCGGCAGTCCAGCAACAACTCACTGGTGATGATCATACAGGCCGCCTTCGATCTGACCGTTCATGCCGTACCGGCAGTCCAGCAACAACTCACTGGTGATGATCATACAGGCCGCCCACGAACTTACCGTTATGCCGTACAGGCAGTCCAGCAACAACTCACTGGTGATGATCATACAGGCCGCCCACGAACTTACCGTTATGCCGTACAGGCAGTCCAGCAACAACTCACTGGTGATGATCATACAGGCCGCCCACGAACTTACCGTTATGCCGTACCGGCAGTCCAGCAACAACTCACTGGTGATGATCATACAGGCCGCCTTCGATCTGACCGTTCATGCCGTACCGGCAGTCCAGCAACAACTCACTGGTGATGATCATACAGGCCGCCCACGAACTTACCGTTATGCCGTACAGGCAGTCCAGCAACAACTCACTGGTGATGATCATACAGGCCGCCCACGAACTTACCGTTATGCCGTACCGGCAGTCCAGCAACAACTCACTGGTGATGATCATACAGGCCGCCTTCGATCTGACAGTTCATGCCGTACCGGCAGTCCAGCAACAACTCACTGGTGATGATCATACAGGCCGCCTTCGATCTGACAGTTCATGCCGTACCGGCAGTCCAGCAACAACTCACTGGTGATGATCATACAGGCCGCCTTCGATCTGACCGTTCATGCCGTACCGGCAGTCCAGCAACAACTCACTGGTGATGATCATACAGGCCGCCCACGAACTTACCGTTATGCCGTACCGGCATTCCAGCAACAACTCACTGGTGATGATCATACAGGCCGCCTTCGATCTGACCGTTCATGCCGTACCGGCAGTCCAGCAACAACTCACTGGTGATGATCATACAGGCCGCCCACGAACTTACCGTTCATGCCGTACCGGCAGTCCAGCAACAACTCACTGGTGATGATCATACAGGCCGCCTTCGATCTGACCGTTCATGCCGTACCGGCAGTCCAGCAACAACTCACTGGTGATGATCATACAGGCCGCCCACGAACTTACCGTTCATGCCGTACCGGCAGTCTAGCAACAACTCACTGGTGATGATCGAATATGTTAACTTAGATCATATTATTACTCATCACTCCTGAACAAAAGTCTTGACCAATTCAATAGTGGATCAATCTGTGGTTGGTCAGTTTTTGTTGTTATTCCATTAACAAGTGAATATAATAAACCTTAATAATTTAATTTAATGAATTATAAACCTAACATTTGTTATGTTCCGACCTTTGTTGCTCATTTTAATTATTTATTCCTTTTGCTAACCAAGTTAGAATACCCATGAAAAGCGAAGTTTGTGCATTTTGGTCTGCTTTTCGATGAGCTTGCTTACTGAACACAGGAAACTTAAAACAAACAACCAGATCCATTGATCACTGATAGAGTCTACTACTCTCCACTGTGTTTCTCTAGCGGGAACATATGAACTCTATTCGCCGTTCATGAATGGCATTTACCAGGCAATCACACGCATGCACACACTGACACATTGGTTTTTGTTATTTATGTTTCATTTATGATTTACATAACATTTTTGTCCTCTTTATTTAGAAGAACTCAAAGTTAATATTTTTCCCCACTAATTTCTATACACCGAGGACAATGCAATCGTCCCATCCTAGTCATAACTCCCTATGGTTGTGCTTCTGCTTTCAATTTGTTTGTTCTAACTGTTTGTACTATTAGATCAAGACCAGTATTTCTGTCAAGTGCCTGCAGATTTCGTTGTAGTCACACACAACTGAATACACATAATTTTGCCATTTTTACCCTATGTCCGTCTTAGACAAAAATAAATGAAAGTCGTCAACCGAACCACAAACGACAAGAGGACAGCACAGCACACACACACACACACAACGGCTTTATATAGCAAGTGCCAAAATATCGATCGGGTCGCTGTGGGGAGAGCATATCGATCGACAGATGGAGGACACATATCGGACACTCGAGCCACTGTGCACTACTACTGGGTGATAGCAAGTACATTGAAACACCAATGCCTACACTGAACGACTCTACTAAAAAGCATTTCACTTTGTGGCCGCTCTGTTTCCATTCTCGTTCGTCGGGAGCCAACTAATAGTGTGTCTGCTCCCACGCACAAATGCAGTCGGACGCGTCTGGCACAGCACACACACACACCAAGGCGCACTACGGCAATTGCTTCAGAATGAGTCACCATCACAGGCATGAGTGTTCGTTCTCGTTAAATGGGGAACGTTTGACGAAAGCTGAACTGCGCCAACCAACCAACCGTTTGTCTCCCCTTTCAATCGCTAACTCATTTAACACTGGCTCGTTTAGCACCCCCAAAATCATGCGAAATGTCAGACTGGTGCGCACACCATACGAAATTGACTCAACCCGGTTGGGTTTGCCGCAGTCCCCCCAATCCACTGTCGTTACCATGTCACCGTTCTTTCTATGCCAGCCCGAAAATGCCCACCACAGCAGCATTCTCGGAAACACATCAATACTCGGCGCCTGTTGCAACAAAATGTGAACGTGTTTAAGTTTTAGTTAAAAAAAACTAAACACAGAACCAGAATCAAATGGGAAATATTATGCGTACCTAGTATTCTCATATATAAACTAGACTAACTACATTTAAAATAAATTAAACTAACTCTATTCACTCTGAGACTCATAGCACGTTACAATGTTGGAAAATAAATTAAACTTGTGAGAGCGGTGGCGCCATCTAAAGGTTGAGATTTAAAATTTAATTAATGCAGTCAAAGCGGAATTCTGATTTTTTAAATAAATAAACAAACTTTTGATTTTATTTATCAATTTAATTTGTTGAATTTAGTAATACATCTTTAATATGAAAATACAAAAGAAAACATATACACAAGTACATACACATAAAACATATAAACAATGGGATATTGAGATAAGTTGACTGCCATGGCACAGAACAAATCCATTGGGCCGTAACGATGACAGAAATATTTTCGCAGTTGTAAATGTAAAAACAGTGAACCGAGACGATGTTGTTAGGGTTGCCTTCCATAGGGATGTGTGGAATTATAATTAAAAAAAAGGAATCTTGTAGAAATCGATCAGCCAATTGATGAAATAGAGCTAACACTGAATGGATTCAAACAAACCTTCGGAATCCAGTTCAGTGTCTACTTGACCAATAATACGAGGAAAATGATTTACGCATTAGCATTTTGTTTTAGTTGTCTAAATGAGAGTCGTAATTGTCCTATTTGGAGTTGAAGTTGTGCACGAAACCGTCCGAAAAGTCTCCTTGGCTCAGATTGAATAGTACTTCTTCGCTGTAATTGATTACTTTGTACACGTAGGCCTTAAAGATGCCTTTCGATTTAAAGTCTTTGGTGACTTTTTTGAATTTTGGGATGATGTACTTGGATGAGGATAGGGGGCAGCTGTCGGTGTTAGCGTTGGTGGTTGGGAGTGCGCTGATGTTGGAGCTGTTGCAGCAGTGCTTTGTTTATTTTTTCTCAATTTGCTTGATAGACTTGGCATTGGTGGTACTCTTTTCGATTTGTTTGATTTGGACTGGGTAACTTGGTTTCACAAGTTGAGTAAAAGGGGCCATTTGTGCTGGAACTTGTTTTGCGGTTCGCAGATGAAGATTAGCTGGTTTTGGTGGAAGTGGCGGTTTAGGACCAAGCACTGGTTTGGTGTTGATTACAGTTTGTTCAAACATTTTCGTTGTCGCGTGATTTTCACTGGAGAAACTGAGTAAGTATTGAAGTAAAGCTTATGAACCAAACAAATCGGTGGTCACTCAAAATAGCCAATGAGTTGTAGTGTGGTTTCGCTTTCCTTTTTATTTTGTTTGGCGTTCAAAGAGAAAGTGAGAAATTCTCTTCCAAAACAGGTGAAATGGATCTTCCCTCTCACTATCACTACTGGTCACCGACTCTCACCGATATTTATTCGGTTTGGCAAATTGAAATGAAAGTGAGAAGAGAAGATCGATTGTGTTTTGCGTTAAAAAAAGAATAAGAGACTCTCCTCATAAATCGGTTATTTCCTCCTAGATCGATTTCTGGTTGCGCCCGTCTGTTCAATTGAGCATAGCTGTTTGAAGTTGTATTCGGCGAAGAGGGAGATTTTATTATAGGAAATGCCAAATTTGTGTTTAAGTTGAAAGTGCTACACACTCTTCTCTGTTCGTAAATTGACCAATTACTGGCCACTCACCAGTGGTCAGCAGCAATAGACATCGATTTGACCAATTAAATTGAAGGTGGTTGAGGAAGACCGATCTAGAGATGTTTCCGTCTGTTCACTGGAGCATAAATAAATTTTATTGATGCATTGTGTTTGGAAAGTTATATTTGAATTCGTTGGGGGAAGATTTTTAAATAGATTTGATAGAATTTGTGTGTAATTGATCTCAAACTAGAGAATGAAAGTCATACTTTGGGTGTGTTTCTCTTTTCTATGGACAACTATTTTCGTACATAAAGAAGGGAAGCTGTTAAATTGTCCTCAATGAATGGCAATATAGCCAAGCACTACCGGCATGCCCTAGCCTGAAGCATGTCCAAGAGATCTCTTTCAAACACTTCACGGAGCGAAAAAAACAATGGACCCATTTGTTTCCATTGATGACCACCCCAAACAACAAATTTACCGTCACTGTTCATCTCCGTCATCATCTCCCCTTTTCCCACTACTCGCTTCCAATTAACCTCCCGACTTGTCGTACAATTATCTTCCTTACGTGTTAAGGTCCATTTGATATGGTTGCTGCCATGATGCAGTCTTGATCTGATAACGCAGATTGAATTACGAATGCACCCGCTTCCCTTCGTCGGCAAACAAGAAAAAGACAAATCAGCACCAAAAAGGATCGAAACAATCGAACGATAAGTTTCACTTGATGACCCTGCTGAGGTACTCACGCGGGTTGGCTAAGCATATAAAGAACAAACATCACAAACCCTGCACTCTATTCTACCCTTTTCGGTATCTCCTCCTATAATTATCACAGCTTAGTTACATGTCAATGAACATTTACGACAAACATATTGATTTGTCTCAATTGCTCCATTCTTTTCACCTGTCTATTGATACTCTTGTAGAATAGAGGAAGGTGAGAGTGCGAATCGGAGATACCCGTGGGAAATCTTGTGTGGACTCCATAAACCACGGCTGGTTAGTCAACCAAGTCTCTTCCAGCAACACTGCTACCCTACTTATGAACTGCGGTAGTTTTCTGTTCAGTTCTGCTCTTCATTTCATACGGAGTGGTCGACAAGATTCCCTGCACCTCCAAAATCAAAACCCCAAGGATACCAAATCCAGATATTTCAGAAGTACCAAGATTAATATTTCTTTGCTTTACAGTAAATCCAAATTTTAAATTTTAATGCAGCAAATGCTTAATTCTTTCATTCTGATTTTTAATAAATTAATAAATTTTTGCTTTTTTGTTTTACCTAAATATTAGGAAATTATACTTATACATATATAGGGTAACAAAATTGAATAATAACAGACAATGTAAACGAGAGGTTATTTTGAGAATATAGGTGGTTCGACTAAGATATAAGAAAGGGGTAATCGTGCGTGACAATAGAATAGTGTGAAAAAATACGAAACAATCGATTTGCTTATTGGTAAATTGTTTTTCACTGATCGGATTCAAGGGATCCGTCAGAAGTAAGTTCGGAGTCTACATGGTGAAAAATATCTGGAGAGGAGAATGCTTTTCGCATTGGCCATCCATTTTCATTATCGTATCCTTCTATCTCCGATTTGAAGTTAACCACAAAATCGTCTGGAAAGTCCTCGTCGTTCAGATTGAAGAACTCCTCTTCGCTGTACTCGACTACTTTGTACACTGAGGCCATTACGAAGGCGTGTGTTTTTAGGGCTTCGGAGACTTGGTCCATATTTGGGACGATGTACTTGTAATTAGGGGAGGATTCTCTTGGGCCACAGTTGATGCTGTTGATGTTGTTGTTATTGCACCAGATGATGTTGTCTGTGCTGCCCTCAAGGCTGCTGTTGATGTTGAACTCGATGCTTTTGTCGATGCTGCTCTCGATGCTGTTGATGTTGTTCTCGATGTTACTGTAGTTTTCGCCATGTTCTTCAATTTGATTGGCATTCAATTTCAACTGAGTTTTCTTGGAATGATTTAAGAATGTACAGTTGGGAACATTACATTCAAACTTACTGCCTAAATCTTGGTCTCGTGCACGGTTTGCTGATCGAAAGAATCTACAATCAGTACAATACGGAACCATTAGAATTTTGTTAGGAACTGGATCACTTGGTTTCGAAAGTTGAGTTAAAGTGGCCATTTGTTGTGGAACTTGCTTTGTTTCTCGTAGACCTGCAGGTTTTGGTGGAAGTGCAGGATTAGTGTTGATTGTAGTTTGCTCGGACATGTTCGTATTTGCGAGTTTTTCACTGAAGAAACAAAGTAAGTATTGAAATAGAACTGATGAAGCAAACCAATGAGTTGAAGTGTGGTTTCGCTTTCCTTTTTGTTGTGTTTGGCGTTCAAAGAGAAAGTGAGAAATTCTCTTTCTAAACAGATGAAATGGTATTCCCTCTCACTTTCACTATTGGTAACTTACTCTCACCGATCAATCTTCAGTTTGACCAATTGAAGTGAAAGTGAGAAGGGATGATCGATTCCCGAATGTGCCTCGTGTGTTCATTCGAGCATAACTATATTTTATTGATTCATTGTGTTTAAATATATATTCGCCTTCTTGCAAGGGGGGGATTTTATTATAGGAAATGCAAAATTAATGTGTAAGTTGAAAGTTATCATCGCTTTTCAGTGTTCATAATTACTGATCACAAGCAATACATATCGGTTTGACCAATTAAACCCAAGGTGGTTCAAGAAGATCGATCTACAGATGTTCTCGCCTGTTCATTCGAGCAGAACTATATTTTATTGGTTCATTGTGCTTGAAGTTATATTCTGTTTTTAGGGGGATAATTTTTAAATAGATTAGTTCGTTTTTTGTGTCTAATAGATCTCAAACCAGGAGTGAAAGTCATATTTTGGGTGTGTCGTTGAGTAATTAGATGGGTTGTGTGTATTTCCGTATAGGAAGATAGAAGTGTCCTAGGCGCTCCATAACTCACTTTTAGTACTAGGCACTGATAAGCCATTGGCTTGACTTAGACCAGGCTAGCCGGCTGAGACAACGCCTCGACTTCACGCCAATCTATTGCAATCGAACACACAGACACACAGAACATGCATCCTGAGGTAAATTGTATGAAGCGAACGCATTCTACTTTTCACCGAGAAGGATAGTTGAACCATTGTGGGATCTAAACAACAATCGAGCCATTTGTCTCACTTGATGAAACACCCCATCTGCATCGTCTTCACCTTGGCAGATTGATTTATGAATGCAAATGACCTCATGTTCTTTGTCGGCAAGTTCAAGAGATCTGAAGCGATCGAAAACAATCGACCTATTCGATTCACTTGATGTGCACTTGCCGACAGTATTGGCGGCACACACACACACACACACACACACACACACACACACACACACACACACACACACACACACACACACACACACACACACACACACACACACACACACACACACACACACACACACACACACACACACACACACACACACACACACACACACACACACACACACACACACACACACACACACACACACACACACACACACACACACACACACACACACACACACACACACACACACACACACACACACACAAAGGGACTGCATCACTCAAACCGAGCACACTATTATCCCCTTTATGCAATACGTCCGGAAATAATCACAATTTCACACACCAATGGTTATTCTTGGTCGGCAAGCTAGATAGATCTGAAGGGTTCGTAAACAATCGATCTATTTATTACACTTGATGACCACCCCAGCTGCATCTTCAACCGTCACCTCACCATTTAAGTCATTTCATCTTTTAGCACTCTCCACTTGTAATATTATCGTAATTATTTTCCCGAGAGTGTCGGGCAATTATTTCCGTACGTGACACGGCTCATTGGATATAGCCACTGACTAACTGACTTGTCAGTTCAACGATTACTGGTGTGTCCATTGTTATGGCCTACCCGTGAATGTTCATGTATGTTTAATAAAAATTTTAACTTAAAAGACAAGAATCAAAAACACAAATTTTTGTTTATTCCATATACCAATATTTATTAATAATTAATTAAATGGTTACATTTTGGAAATAATTAAGAATCGAATTTGAGAAATTGGAAATTTTTCTCGTGTTACTTCTGGAACCTACAAATTTGGAGGTGCCGAAAAGGATCGAATTGGAGGAATCTTCATTACCATTGCCATAAATTCCTCTACTTTTAGAGGATAGCGCTCCTTTGGATTCTCAGAGAGATGGCGGATGGCATGACTAGTAATAAAGTTTAGTGCTAGTTATTTTTAGTTTTTTTCATTCACTAACTTACCGCTCAGCCAACTTCACATCGGTGATGTGGGTGACCATTGCTCGCAAAATTTGATCACGTATCTCGTATATCTTCAAGAGGTTGTTCCACACCTTAGGATGTGGATAGGTGCCATCCTCGGCTGGGATGACATTCCAGAGAGACAACATGTCACGCTCGCACTGTCGCGAAACAACATACTTTTGAAACAGTCGGGTAATTGGCCCAAGGGAGAGCTCACTCTGTCCGCAGCGTTTGAATAGATCCATGAACTGAAAGTATCTTGGAATTTTACTGATTCGACGACGCAAATGTTCAATGTTTTCGGGATTCTCCTCCCAATCTGCTGCACCCAATTCTTCAAAGACAAAATTTGGACAATCCAGGTATTTTGGGATAAAAGGAGTGAACTCAGTTTGATTGTCATTCATGTCATAAAATTGCATGGTTGGGTCTTCCATCGAAGGGATAGGAAGAGCTTCGCCGTCATCCTCTTCTTCATTAATGTTGGCTGTAGGTCCTCCATCTGAATTAATTCCTTCATTATCAGCGTAATATTCCTCTTCATCGAGAACTTTTTGAGAGTAGTTGACATTATTCTCGTTGGCACAGTTCTCATTGACCATAGAATCATCCAGATTGTGCGGAGGATTGCCCGAAGCACGCAGAATTTCATTCATTCGTGTCAAACACAATCGTTTCAAGTGTGCCTCCACTTGATCGTACATTTTGCCATTGAAGTATCGCTTCACGAATTTGCCATCCTGAGTTTGCCAAATTTGGGGTTTGCGAAGGCCTTCTAGATATCGATCGACAGTTTGACCAATGAAATAGTCGATTCGATAGTTTATCTCTTCTTTTGAGCCACAATTGTCACTTGCTTGCTCCATACTGTTCGGACGAATAAAGAATATCAAGAAATGTTCAAACAGAATACGTAAATCAGTCGACCACTCTGCATCGAATGCCGAACAGAACTGAGGAGAGAACCACTGATGGCCAGGGGTGAGGCTGCGGAGCGGCTGGAAGCTGCATGGTTGATTGGTCAGCGGTGGTTTATTGAACACCAAACAGTGTGCATTCCCACGGTTTCTTTTGACTTGAACTTTAACCCTTCTCTATTCCCAAGCATATAAGGGTAAAATAACAATGCAGCAATAAATCAAGATGCTGGCCAAAAATGTCTATTGGAGTGTGAAATTGTGATAATTGTCGGATGGGATGCATATGGGGAATTTAGTGTGCGGTACAAATGATGCAGTACATTTTATGTGAGTAACTACACCGCGGCTCCCGCTTGGTAAGTGCGTCGATACTAATTGGTCGATTGTTTACAACTCCTTCAGATCAATCGAACTTGCCGACAAATAACACGGCCACATTTTAATAGCCAATTAAATCTTCCCCGGTGAAGACGATGCAGTGGGGGTGTTTCATCAAGTGAAACATATAGTTCGATTGTTTTCGAGTGAGTTCATTCATTGAGTTCTATTGAGTTTGCCGACAAAGAATATAAAGTTATTTGCATCCACAGATCAATCTACCTAGATGAAGACGATGCAGTCGGGGTGTTCATCAAGTGAGACTAATCGCTCAATTGTTGCTTAGATTGAGAATTGGTCTATGTATCGTTCTCTGTGAAATGCAGAATGCGTTCGCTTAATAAAATCAACATCTGCGAGCGTATATCTGTGTTGGATTGAGAAAGTTGGTCATAAAGTCAAGACGCTGTCTCAAACAGGATTAATAATATTTTGTTAGAAAATATAATACATCTTATATTAAAATCTTTCCCGTCAATAAACCGAATATAGCTATCTAAATATAATGAATTAAAACTGTTGTAATGCATGATTGAACACAAATAATTACTCAGAAATAGATCGTTCTATCTCACTTACATTATCTGAATGCTCAAACATAAGATAAATCGGTGCCCAGTAGTAAAAGTGGGGCAACTAATGCTTAAGGCTAGGGCATGCCGGTAGTGTATAACTAAATTGTGTATCACCTAGGTGTTGAAAGTTCTCGCTATGAACGTTAATAATTCGACCGATGAGATGACCGCGAACTGAGTCAACTGTGACCAGTCACCACTGTGGCGCTATTGCCTTCGCTCATGTCTACCACAGGCAATCTCGGACGGTATAAAGTCTCACATCTCGCATTGCTCTCATTGTACAGTTGGACTGTTGTGAGACTTGCTGCCTATTGTAAGTTCTCCTGAAGTTGTGTGTCTGTCTATCGATCACTAACTTGCCTCCTTCTGTCCCCAACTAGGTCTTGTTGACAAACCCTACTCTATTGTCGTGCTACCTATTTGAGACGTTACCGAAGCTCTATTTCTGTGTTTTATGTTTTACCTTTTATATTTATTCTAGAACAGTGTATCTGTTATTTTATTTGTCAATAAAACCTAGCATTTTCATTAGATTATGAGACTTATCCTTGTCTTCTAATTGGAAATTAGCTACGGTTGACTATTTTCACTCTCACTACTAGTCCGACTATTTCTACTTAGTCTGTCTGTGTGTGCACCACTGCACGTGTTCTCTCTTTTCCCTTTTATTTGTGTGAGGCAAGCGTGTGAGGTAGTCAGCACCACTTCCCATTTCTATTCGGTGCCGTCGTGTTGAACTGATCTCCACTGAAGCGCTCAACTTTCCCTTTCTCAATTGGACTTTTGTCCCCGAAGCGAACTTTTTCTTTGGTGTTATTCATCGGCACGAATCTACCCCGTTTTTGATGAGTGACAAGATCAAGCCTGAAGAAGCGAAACTCGGTACGACGGAGACTGGCGAAAACCTCGAAACAAAGACTGACGGAGGAAAAGAAGAAATTGTTGAAGACGAGTTCAAGGACGTTCTTTCTGAGATTACGCCTATATCGTCTGAAGTCAAGAGTGACTCGAGTGAAAACGTCAAAGCTGAAAGCCCTGTCGACACTGGCACGAACGCCTCAGCCGATAATTCTAATTCATCGACTCCGACGTCCGCTGCAGCCGGTGGTTCGCACAACTCGACAACCACAACGATGGCTGTCAATCTACCAGGTGTCAACTTGGTGAAGTTGAATATGAAAAATTGGACTATCTGGAAGACTCAAATTTTGGACTTGTTGGACGCTCTAGCCGTCAGTGATGCAATCACCGTGGACAAGTTAGCAACCGACAAGAAGATGAACGGCATGGCCAGACTTTACATCAATATGAATATTGAAGACGAAGGCCTGCGAACAATGCTTCTCGGTATGGAGTCTGCCCACTTGATGTTCGAGAAATTGAAAGACAAATTCGAAAAGCCGGATTTGTACGCTGCTCAAAGAATTCGTCATCGGATTGCGCAGATCAAGTTTATAGATCCTGCACGTACCGAAGAAACGATCAAGAAGCTTGAGCAAGAAATTAACCTGCTTAGTCTAAAGGCGACCGTTACTGAAGAAGAAAAGTTTACTATTTTTGCCGTGGCTACTATGACGGAGAAATTTGGTAATATTATGATAATGGTCGAGTCTTTAGATGCAGCTGGAAACAAGCCTAACCTGAATACTTTGAAGAAAATGATTCTTCATGCTGGTAACTCTGCTTCACATATTCGTGTCAACGAAATTCACCACGTCAAGGCTAAACGTGAATTTAAAGGACGATGCTATCACTGTGATAAAGAAGGTCATATCAAAGCAAGATGTCCTGAGTTGAAGGATGGCGAATCGAAGGAAGCGAGTACTACTAAGAAAACGGACACACGGTCTAACGTGAAGTTCAAACGGAATGAAGGAAGAGGACGTTCTATCAAGAAAGAACTTATCGACTCGAGTGCTACGGTTATTACTAAAGCTTCAATTGCGAGTGTTACCTCTATCCAAAGTCAAGTAATTAAGGCACGTTTTGTGTTGGACAACGGTGCAACCGATCACTTTGTGAAGGACGTTAATCTATTGACCGACATTCATGAAGTATCCACTTTTGCAGTCTCTGGTGTTTGTAAACGAAGTGACGCGACCTTCTATACAACTCAATGTGGAACTGTGACTATTATGGTGGAAGATGGTTCTCAATTTAGTTTCCAAGCCTACCTTGTCCCTGAACTCGACGAGAATTATTTCTCTATGAGTATTTTTGGTAAAGCCGAAAATGAGTATGTGGTCATTAACTCTGGAATATGCCGAGTCGAATATGAAGATACTCTGATTTGTTTGGCTGATCTCGAAGTAAATAACACGTATGTTACGGAATTTGATGTCATTCATCTACCGAATGTTCAATCAAAATCGGAAGTCAAAGTATTTGATGGTGAATTGAAAATTCAAGCCATTCGGAATCATTGGCACGATAAACTTGGACATTATAGTGCGGATCGTATCAATAAGACGGCGACTATTCTCAAGTGTATCCAACCGATTCGCGATGATTCGAAGTGTACTAACTGCATCATCAACAAATATGCTGATCCTGACTTCAAGGATAACCCGATTCCTGCTCAAGATATTCTAGAATGTGTGCACACGGATCTAGGTGGTCGTTTGAGAGAATCTATCGATGGTTATCAGTATTATATTACTCTCATTGACGAATTTTCTAGATTTTGTTCTATATATTTACTCAAGTATAAATCTGACGCTGCAGATGCCATTAAGAAGTATATCACCTGGGCTGAACGACAGACTGGAAAGAAGTTAAAGCGATTAAAGTCTGATGGAGGTGGTGAGTACGTCAAACGTCTACTACTTGACTACTGCGCCTCGAATGGAATCGAACACACTCTCTCTTCTGCTCATTGTCCCCAGACGAATGGTATGGCCGAGCGGAAGAACCGCACTCTAAAGGATTCTGCTCGATCTATGGCAAACGCTGCGAATGTCCCGAAGCCTTTCTGGTCTTATGCAATTAGGTATGCAAATTTTACCGGTAATCGAATCGTCAATACTGTTACCGACAAGATACCCTATCAAGTGTTTACAGGCAAGCTACCTAGTGTTGATAAGGCTCAAGTGTTCGGATGTAAAGCTTTTGTGGGCAACCACCACAAACAGAAACTCGATTCTTTTGATCCTCGACGCAATGAAGGGATGTTTTTGGGTGTGACAGAAGATCAACAGCGGTTTATCGCCTACGATTTCAAAGAAAAGTCTATTGATGTCCACAGAAACATGCACTTTTTAATTGATCAATTCCCATATCAAGATGGCAAACATATTCACGAGTTTGATTTTGAATATTTACCTGACGAAGACGACGACCTATTGGAGATGCCTTTTCAAAGTACTGGTCTACCAGTCGAGCAATCATCTTCAAATAGTTCTACAGTTGCGGAGGAGTCTACGACAAATGACGAGATCATCACTGAACAAGTTGAAGATCAAGTACTCAACGATGAGCATTCTATTGCCGCCGATGACATTGTGCAAGAGACTCTACAACCCGCAGCACCTATTCGAAAGATATTACCTCCAAGATCTACTAGAGGTATTCCTCCGAGACGATTAATTGATGAGAACTTGCACCAGATTCAAGCAATTCGTAAAGCTGGTGTACCGCTCACTTCAACTGAAGCACTAAATGGTCCTGATTCGGATTCGTGGTCTAACGCGATTCAAGCCGAATTGGAATCTTTAAAGCAACACGACGTTTATGAACGTGTTAATGAAAAAGACGTAACTAAGAATATACTCGGTACGCGCTGGGTATTCGACTTGAAACGAGATGTTGAGAATCGTGTAGTACGTCATAAAGCTCGTTTGGTGGTCAAAGGCTATGATCAGATAGCTGATTTAGATTTCTCCGAAACTTACGCTCCTGTTGGTCGGAATGCAACCTTTCGCATACTGTTGACATTGGCTGCGACTCAAGACTACTACGTGGGTCATTTCGATGTGTCAACCGCATTCTTACACAGTGATGTCGATCATGAAATCTACATTCGTCCCCCACCTGAATTGGAAGAAGCCGGTTATGTATGGAGACTGAAGCGTTCCCTCTACGGCCTACGTCAAAGTTCCAGAAACTGGTACATGCACCTAAAAGAAGTACTGAAAGATTGTGATCTAGTACAAAGTGATGCCGATTTTGGTCTTTTCTTCAATGCGAAAAAGAAAATCTATGTTTTGATTTATGTTGACGACATATTGGTCATCTGCCCTAGTGAAACTATTGCCAAAGAATTGTTTACCAAGCTAAAAGAATCTCTAGATATTAAGAACCTTGGACACGTGACTAAATTCTTGGGATGGCAGATTGAAAAAGTCAACAAACGTTTCGAAGTACATCAATCAAATTATATTGATGGAGTCATTGAGAAGTACAATCTCGTGGATTGCAAACCTGTGAGTGTTCCGCTGAATGAATTCAAGTTACACGACTCACATCAGCCTATTGATTATGAACTACCTGTTCGTGGTATTGTGGGATGTCTTCAATATTTGTCCTACAAAAGCCGACCTGATATAACAGCTACAGTTCAATTCTTGTCACGTCATATGCATCAGCCGACTCAAGCTATGTTCAATGCCTGCAAGAATGTGGTTCGTTACCTAAGTACAACAAAACATTACCGACTTGTGTTTGGTGAAAATTCGAGTAACAAGGTGGAACTCTACACTGACGCCTCTTTTGGATTACCCTCAGTTACTGGCGCACTACTTCATTGGTATGGTTCACCTATTTTATGGTTTTCACGTCGCCAATCACAAAGCCCCACTTCGACTGCTGAAGCAGAATCGTATGCATTATGCGATGGACTCAAAGAGTTAACTTGGATACATCAACTCATGTCTGACTTGAAGTTGAAGCCCTCGTATCATGCTTATTGTGATAACAAAGCATCAGTTCGGATGATTAAGCACGGACCGACAAACGCAACCAAGCATCTGGAGATCAGTTGGTCTGGTATATCTCGAATGTTCCTAGTCACCGAAGCGGAACTGAAGTACCTCAACAAAGGAGAGATGCTCGCCGACGTTTTTACTAAGTCACTTGCTCGATCATCAATCGGTGGCGGAGGAGTGTTGAAAGTTCTCGCTATGAACGTTACTAATTCGACCGATGAGATGACCTCGAACTGAGTCAACGATGACCAGTCACCACTGTGGCGCTATTGCCTTCGTTCATGTCAAGCACAGGCAATCTCGGACAGTATAAAGTCTCGCACCTCGCATTGATCTCATTGTACAGTTGGACTGTTGTGAGACTTGCTGCCTATTGTAAGTTCTCCTGAAGTTGTGTGTCTGTCTACTGATCACTAACTTGCCTCCTTCTGTTCCCAACTAGGTCTTGTTGACAAACTCTATCTATTGTCGTGCTACCTATTTGAGACGTTACCGAAGCTCTATTTTTGCGTTTTATGTTTTACCTTTTATATTTATCCTAGTACAGTGTATCTGTTATTTTATTTGTCAATAAAACCTAACATTTTTCATTTTTTGTGTATTTTCATTAGGAAGCTTTTATCTTCCTATACGAAAATACACACAACCGAACTAATTGCTCAACGACACACCCAAAAGTATGACTTTCACTCGATGGCATGAGTTCATTTGTACACAATTTTGAACCAAACTATTTAAACAAAATTCCCCCTACAAAATCATATATAACCTTACAAACACAATGCATCAATAAAACTTAGTTATGCTAGAATGATCAGACAGAAACATCTCTAAATCGAACTTTCTTAACCACCTTCGTATAATTGGTCAAATCGATGTGTATTGTGGCCAGTAATTGGTCTATTTATGAATACAGAAGAGCGTGTATCCCTTTCAACTTAAACATTATGGCATTTCTATAATAAAATTTTCCCCTTGCAAGAAGCCGAATATATATTTAAACACAATGAATCAATAAAACTTCGTTATGCTCGAATGAGCCGGCGAGGCACATTCGGAAATCGATCTTCCCATCTCACTTTCACTTCAATTGGTCAAACCGGAGATAGACCGGTTAGAGTCGGTGACCAGTAGTGAAAGTGAGAAGGAAGATCCATTTCATCTTATTAGAAAGAGAATTCTCACTTTCTCTTTGAACGCCAAACACAATAAAAAGGAAAGCCAAACCACACTCCAACTCATTGGCTAGCTCGACTGACCACTGATTGGTTTGCTTCACCTGCTCTACTTCAATACTTACTCTGTTTCTCAAGTAAAAATCACGTGACATTGAACATGTCCGAGCAAACTGTAATCAACGCCAAACCAACGTTTCCATCAAAACCTGCGATTGAACAAAAACCAGCAGGTCTGCATCTACGAGAATCAAAGCTTGTTCCTCAACAAACGCTCTCTTCAACTCGACTTTCGAAACCAAGTGATTCAGTCCCAAACAAAATACAAGTTGCTCCGTATTGTTCTGATTGTGGATTCTTTCGATCAGCAGCCCGTGCACGAGACCACGCTTCAGGCAGCAAGTTTGAGTGCAATGTACCCAATTGTACATTCTTAAAGCATTCCATCGAGAAAACTCCGTTGAAATTGAAGGCAAATCAAATTGAAGAACAGAACCCAAACTATTGCAGCATTGAGTGCAACATCAACAGCATCAACAGCAGTATCGAAAGCATTGATGACAGCATTGAGTGCAACATCAACAGTAGCATCAACAGCAGTATCGATGGCAGCATTTGCTGCAACATCAACAGTAGAATCAAAAATAGCATCAATTACATCAACATCACCAACTATGACTCAAGATCATCCTCGCCCAAATACAAGTACATTGTCCCAAACATGGACCAAGTCTCCGAAGCTCTAAAAACACACTCCTACGTAATGGCCACTGTGTACAAAGTAATCGAGTACAGCGAAGAGGAGTTCTTCAACCTGAGCGACGAAGACTTTCCAGACGATTTTGTACTCAACTTCAAATCAGAGATAGACCGCTACGATAATGAAAATGGTCGGCCAATGCGAAATGCATTCTCCTCTCCAGATATTTTTCACCATGTAGACTCCGAACTTACTTCTGACGTTTCCTTGGAAATCTAATCAGTGAAAAACAATTGTCCTAATTGACCAATAAGTAAACTTATTCTTTTGTATGACTTGACACTATTCTATTCTACACAAATACCCTTTTCCTAAGAATTGAGTTGCACACTATTATACACAAAATAATTTTTTGACTATATTATCTGTTTTCATTTAATTATGTACCCAAAATATGTATGAGTATCCTTTTATAATAAATGTATGTCATATTCAGAATCTAACTACATTAAAGTAATTTTAAAAGTCGTGGTCGTCGTCGTGTAGGGCACATGCATGGTGGAAGTAGAGATTTGACACATTCACAAGTTGTACTGTAAGAGTAGGATTTACACACACCAAATTTTTGCTTAGAATCTATTTGGAAAAATATGATGTTAATATCGATTCCTATAGTATTTTTCATGCTGAATCTAATGTTATTCTCCAAATCACAATATTATTTCGGGTTTTCAAGATATTTGAATGTTTAGAAAATTTTCATATATTTTGGTATATATGATAAATTGCACACAGTGCTGCACAGTCTGTGCATCTTTGAGTTGATGTGTCTTTGTGTACTGCTCATGCGCAGTAACAACTTGATGCACTTTCACCCTTCTCCCATTGCTCTCAATGTGTACCACACGCGCGCACAACAAAGCACTCACTCACTCAAAACAAAGTTCTTTGTCTTGCTCTCGCGCCACTTTTGTTGTCAGTTTATTGTCAATTTCCCCAACATCACTGCTATCTCGTATTCAATCTCTTCATCACTCATATCACTCTCAGGTAAATTTATTGTCTGTGTAGCTTTTTCTAATGCTATACATTGTCCTCTTTAGTCTATTGAAAGTGTACCATTATAGCATTTACGATCACGCTATACTTTTTGATTTTGCCTATGAATACGGAATCAATCGACGATTCTTCCATTCAAATGATTGATTCAACTCAGCATACCGCTACTGTGTCTACTATAGAAGCTTTCGAATCCCAACATCCACCAAACCCGTCTATCCATCCAACCAGTAACAACAGTGGCCCAGTAGCAAATCGAACGAGACAACGAAAGCGCCATCGTGAGTCTGAATTAGAGAACCTAAGATCCAAACGAGCCAATTTGACAATCGCCCAAATCGCTAAAAACAATGCATCGAGACGGCAAAAATACAATAGCCAACCAACAGATCAACGTCAAGATAAACTCACAGGCCATACGTAGAGTTCAATATCAAAGTCAGCCACTTGATCAGCACCAAGCAAAGTTAACCCTCAGAAGGCAATTGTACAGCACCATGTCCACTGAAGATGCTCAAGCTAGATCGATCAATCGAAATAAGAAGCTAAACAGTCGTCCACTTGATCAGTGCCGGCGGGAGGCCAATTTTTCTTGCCTGATGGCAAGGGCGCCAAGGCTCTGAGGGGCGCTAAACCGGCCATGAGCGAGGGCGGCACCGGTTGGGTCTGTTGCGGCGGTTGGGCCTAGGGCGGCAAGTGGTTGGCGCAATGGAGGTGTCTGTTTGGTCTGGGGGTTGAGAGTGACTTTGTGTTGGGCTTGTGAAGTTGAGATTGTGGAAAAAATTCAGATTAGAAGTGGCGGGCTTTAGCTAAGTTAAATAATGATAAAAAAATTTCTTGGACTTGAACACTTTTAACATTTTATGATATGTTTTGATAAAAAATATTATTTCAACCAATTGTTAAATAATGATATTGCAAACTCTTTCTCAAACAATGTTGTTTTCATCTATTTTAACTTCTAATTAGCACCACCTTTGCACAACGAGTCATCAATGATTCATTTTGCATTCATTAGTGATTTGATCAAATCAGGTTTGTCAAAACATTAATTAGCAATTCATAAGTCATATGCAAACAGTTTGTATGATCATCATCACCAATATGAATGTCAATTAAGTTTTCCAATCGATGCACTGCAGTTGATGTTCTCATTTGTGAACCAACATTCACAACTTTCACACATGTTCACCCAATTTGTCAACTTGCAATAAAATTTTCCCGAAAAAATCAAAAGATGTCTGATCGAAATACAGCCCGTGAACAAATATCGAACCCAATTATCACCCAACCTCAGCCACAGTATGCCATATTCATGGAAGTATCATCCATTACCCGTCACATTACTACGTTGTGCTTGATTATCATCTTTTAATGATACAATTTGGCGGTGCTTCACTCGCTGAAGAACTGAATGTCAGACGAAGACCAGAAAGATAAGGACAAGTTGTCCTCAAAATTACTCGAATGGAGGACACACTATTTTAGCGATCACTATTTGCTCAGTTTCACTGTTTACCTGTGTGCCACTATCTTGATATGCACTGGTTGTCAATTCGTCTATTCTGGTGAAGCACGCAAGAGACTTTTGGAACGATTTCGTTTGCTTATGTTTGCAATCTATTTGTGAGATTGAAACTGTCAACTCATTTGGGGATGTTTCCCGGCAATCCATTTGTGGGATTGAAACTGTCAACTCATTTGGGGATGTTTCCCGGCAATCCATTTGTGGGATTGAAACTGTCAACTCATTTGGGGATGTTTCCCGGCAATCCATTTGTGGGATTGAAACTGTCAACTCATTTGGGGATGTTTCCGGGCAATCCATTTGTGGGATTGAAACTGTCAACTCATTTGGCGATGCTTTCGGGCACACCAATCCGCATAGATAATTTTTGGAAAAATTTGAAAAAACGTATAAGGGTCCCCCAAGGTAAACTTTTTTGGGGGCGCCAACTCAATCAGGGCAAGGGCGCTACTGACCCCCGCGCCGGCTCTGCACTTGATGATCGTGAAGATGAGAATATGAATCGTCGAAACAAACGCGCCCGATTGAACACTGACCAGAACCCACTCGACAATCCTCACTTTAGTAAATCAAAATACAAGTGTGCACTAAACCGTGAGCATTATATGATCGATGATCGAACTTACTTTAAGCGATTCGAAGTAGGTTCAAGGAGTGAGATGTGCTCAGAATGTGGCGCGATGCACTACAACGAACACCCAGAGGTGAAAAGACGAGGTGTCCCAGCTCCCAAATCGTTCCAGTCCTGTTGCAAACATGGCGTCATTAAGTTTCCACTTCCCCAATACCCAGATGTGTTGAAGCAACTCTTCACCGGACAGCATCCATTGTCTTCTCACTTTATCAACTTCATCCGCCAGTACAACAGTGCACTCTCGATGGCGTGTGTTGCCTACAAGAAGGTGAACATGAATGGCCCAGGCACATACTGTTTCAAGATTCAAGGTGGCATCAAGTACATGTTATACAACATCGGGCCTAACATTCGTTCACCGATTTACAATCAAACCTGGGTGTTGGATACAGAAGAAGCAACCGAAGCCCGAATGAGCAACAAATTCAACCAGAAATGTAATCGAGAGTTGATGGCTCTGTTGCACGACACTAAGGTCCTGTACGAGGTCAAAAATTTCACCGTAAGTCCGGTTAAACCGTAAAACCCGTAACCGAACCGCGGTACGGTTTCGGTGCGGTTTTTAAAATTCAGTATAAACGATTAAATCTGAAACCATAAAACTCGTAGCATTTTAAATTATTGTATTTTCTTAAAAACGCACATTGAGCAATTGTTTAAAGACAAAATGAGTGACTTCATCACTATCGTATCGGTAGTAGAACTGTTTGGTTTCGGTATATTTGACATCAATTAAACTATTCCAATTCCAACTACAATCCAACAATTCAAGTTCAATGGGCAAAGAAGAAAAGACAAAAGTCGCGTGATGCACTGTCAAAATATTCCGCATATATTGCAATTACCGTTGACCATTTCAAAGATAAAATATCCAATGTAAGTCCTATTGTCCGAAGTCATTGATATTCGGTTCGATGCGGTTTTGATGCGGTTTTCGGTGCGGTGCGGTAAATATTGAAACGGTTTCGGTACGAGTTACGATTTTGAAAAAATTGACACACAGGACCTTACACGACACTCTCATGCAAGTCAATCCACTGTGTCGCCAGTTTAAGTTCACGTACGACACTGCACACGCAATCGGAGGTGACTTCAAAATTGTGCTTCGACAAGGCAATGGCCACCAGTACTCGTTGCCAACCAGTGCTGAAGTTGCTGCACTATACGGCGACAATGACACCGACGATACTGAGAGAGGCATTGTGTGCTTTGTGAAGAATCCATTCTCCAGTGATTCAACTACAACCATTCCTAGACCATGCACTACCATCGCCAACACAAGTGCCGCTACAGGAGGACCAATCACTACGACCATGAGTACGACTGCAACATTGAAACCACCACTCACTACTACCATTTCCCTTGCATCCAATGAATCGTCACCACTCACCACAACCATCATTCCTGTCAGTGCCAGCCAATCAGACGACCAACAATCGAGTGCAACCAGCATCGCACCTGGAATTACCTGCTTTGCACCGAATCGATTTCCACCACTCCAACCAGGCACATTCGCATTTCGAGTGCCATCTACAATTTGAATAGGTAGAGAGTGTGACAGGCGCAGTAAGGACATTCTGTCACTTTAAATGCAACGGGAGAAGGGGAAAACCCCCCGTTGCTTGTAACGGGGGTTTTAACAAGTTAACTTCAAACGCGAGCAGTGAGCGGAGTGAAACGGAGCGAACGCGAAGCGTTTGGGTTAACTTGTTAATTACATTTTTATTTTGATAAAATTTGAAATAGCTTATTACAGGAAATAAAATAAAAATAAAATATTACTACTTCTGAAATATCTGGATTTTGTTTCGGGTTTTCTAGTTTGCTTATAATGTTCAGAGAATGGTCGTATTGGATACGAACACATTTAACTGTGTTATCCTCTTTTCGGACGCCAGACATGAAGGTAATAATGGATGGAATGACTAGAGAAAATAGTTTGAGTGGGTTCTTTTTTGTTGGGTTTATTCACAAACTTACCGTTGTGCCAACTTCACATCAGTGAGATGTGTGACCAAAGCCCGCAGGACTTGTTCACGAATCTCGATTATCTTCTCGAGATTGTCCAACACCTCAGGATGGGGATAAGTGACATCGTTCGCTGGTATAACATCCCAGAGAGACATCATGTCGCGCTCGCATTGTCGAGTAACTAGATACTTTAGAAACAAACGGAATAATGGTCCAAATGTGAGTTCATTATGTCCGGCACGTTTGAAATTAACCATAAACTCTTTGATGGTAGGAATTTTACCAAATTGACGATTCACGTCGGCATGGGAGTTGTCCGGCATTTTTTTAAGATTCTTCCCAAGATCGCCGTGCACATGTTCGGCATTGCAATTTGAGTTATTCTCGCAGTTTTGGGAAAATTGATTCTCAATTGGATTGTTCTCCATCCATGGAATATCCTTAAATTGCGTCAAGGTGCCCACAAATGGTTCATCCCACGGATGGAGAAGAGCAACTGCGCCTTGGGTGGTTTGCGATATTTCATCACGATTCTCTTCGAAATATGTAAGAACTTCTTCGGCATTGCAATGCCACCAATTTTCGAAACTTTCGACAGATGGGTCCTCATTGAGATTGTCTTTAATCCATGGAATATCCTCAAATTGCGTCGAGGTGCCATAAAGTGGATGAAAGGAAGCAACTGCAGAATCGTTTTCATTCTCTTCGTCATCCTCTTCTTCTCCTGAATCTATGATAGTGGTCTGTCCTCCATCCGAATAAACAGCATCATGATCCTCATAGTTTTCCTCAAAATTGTCTTCTTCTTTCCCAGAGTTGAACCCATTCTCGTAAGCGTGGTTCTCGCCGACCGCAGGATCAACAAAATTACGAGGAGGATTGTCCGAAGCACGCAGAATTTCATTCATTCGTGTCACACACAATCGCTTCAAGAGACCCTCAACTTGATTGTACATTTTGCCATTGAAGAATTGTTTCACGAGCTTTCCGTCACGAGCTAGCCAAATTTGAGGTTGACCAATGCCATTAAAGTATCGATCCACAGTTTGACCAATGAAATAGTCGATTCGATCGTTTATTTCTTCTTTGGTGCCACAATTGTCACTAGCATGAGCCATGTTGCGTTTTGTGAACAAGTGAAGGGATAGATGATGCACAAAAATAAAAGTTCGGAGGGAAAGTCAGTCGACCACTCTTCATGGAATGAAGAGCAGAACTGAAAAGAACCCCATCGGTGATCAGTGATAGGGTAAGGTAGGAGTAGGAGTGCCGACAAAGAACGCGGATGCATTCATCTATCTGCCTCGGTGTCTGTGTTTTTTTTGTAATGAGGTGGATGAAATTAACTGATTTCACTAGATTGGTACAGAATTGCTAAATCAAACGAACATTTAATGACAATTTTTATATTGCAAAATGAAATTATTTTTGAATCAATACTTATTTTAAACACATGCACATACATGAACTATGGACTCAAGAGAAAGATCATGGCACCTACCATATCAATTGAACCGTAACACGTACCGAAGATAATTGCTAGAAACGTCGAGAGTGCACTAATTTTGAAGAAAGTAATAGGAAAGGGGAGAAATATGACGGGGATGTACAGAGACGGTAGCTTTGTTGTTTGGAGTGGTCATCTAGTGAAACAAATGGGTTTATTTTTTTTGTTCTGTGATCTGTTAGAAATGAGTTCCCTGGACATGCTTCAGGTTAGGGCTTGCCGGTAGTGTATGGCTAAATTGGCTATCATTGAGCACAATTTAATAGTTTCATTCTTGTACGAAAATAGTTTTCAATGCAACAGAGCAACACACCCAAAGTATGACTTTCACTTTCCTGTTTGAGATCGATTACACATCAATTCGAACAAATCTCTTTAAAAATCTTCTCCCTACAAAACCAAATATAACTTTCCAAACACAATGGATGAATAAAATAAAGCTATGCTCGAATGAACAGAAGGAAACATCATTAGATCTAACTTCCTCAACCACCTTCTGTTTAATTGGTCAAATCGAGGTGTTTTGCTACTGACCAGTAATTTGTTTATTTATGAACACAGAAGATCGTGTATCACTTTCACACAAATTTGGCATTTCTTATAATAAAATCTCCCCCTTCGCCGAATATAACTTCAAACTTATCTATGCTCAATTGAACAGACGGGCGCAACCAGGAATCGATTTTTCTGTCTCACTTTCACTTTAATTGGTCAAACCGAGGATTGAACTGTGAGAGTCGGTTTCCAGTAGTGAAAGTGAGAGAGAAGATCAGATTTAGGAGGAGAGACTCGTACGCTTTTTTTAACGCAATACACAATCTATCTTTCTTTCTCACATTCACTTCAATTGGTCAAACCAATAGATAAAGTCGTTCACCAGTAGTGAAAGTGAGAGGAAAGATCCATTTCATCTGTTTAGAAAGAGAATTTCTCACTTTCTCTTTGAACGCCAAACACAATAAAAAGGAAAGCGAAACCACACTCCAATTCATTGGCTAGCTCGACTGACCACCGATTGGTTTTCTTCATCAGCTCTACTTCAACACTTCTTCGAGTCTTTTTCACGATTGAAAATCCTTCGATTGAGAACATGTCCAAACAAACTGTAATCCACACCAGACAAGTGCATGGTCCTAAACCGCCACTTCCACCAAAACCAGCTAATCTTCACCTGCGAACCACAAAGCCAGTTCAAAAACAAGGGGCCCCTTTAACTCAACTTGTGAAACCAAGTGACCCAGTCCCAATCAAACAAATCGAAAAGAGTACCACCAATGCCAAGTCTATCAAGCAAATTGAGGAAAAAGAAAGAAAGCACAGCTGCAACAACACCAACATCAGCGCACACCCAACCACCAATGCTAACATCGACAGCTGCCCCATATCCTCGCCCAAATACATCATCCCAAATTTGAATAAAATCACAGAAGACATTAAATCAAACGGAATCTTTAAAGCCTACGTGTACAAAGTAATCAATTACAGCGAAGAAGAGCTGTTCAATCTGAGCCAAGACTTCCCGTACGATTTCGTGCACAACTTCATCTCCGAATAGGAAAGTTAAAACTCTGACTACATCAACGAAAACAAAATATGTAAAGCATTTTCCCCCCTCTCTCTCTCTCTCTCTCTCTCTCTCTCTCTTTCGACATTTTAAGTCGTCTAAACTCCGAACTTGTTTAATTAAATCCATTTAATTATTTCTCTGGTCTCATTTTAATTAATAATTTATTCTTTCTCAACGAGATTCACTGTACTAAATTTTAATTCCGCGCACTATTACACCTTTCCTTTCCTTTAGAAGCACAAACACACTTACACTTATACACAAAATAACCTCTCGTTTACATTGTATGTTGCTATTCAATTATGTGCTTAATATATGTACGAGTGTTCACTTTCCTAATAAATGAATATTTAAAGTCTCAAATGATCCTCATAAACATCGTACATTAACAATCAATTGTTTACTAATATTTTTCTCTGCACCTCTAATGTAAAATACTTTCACCTTTGAATATTCAAATAAACAGACGATAAAGACAAAAATTGACAAAACGGATGTGCGTGTACTTTGAAGGATTTGAACTTCTATCTTAACCTTTTGTGTTGTTTTTGATTTATATTTATGACATTAAATATTTTAAAATTAGTTGATCGACTATTATATATTAAATGTAACTAACTCATCATCATGTACCAATACAGCTCAGCAGATGCAATTACACCTCTATATATGCTTACATCTTAGGGGTTAATAAAGATTCTCACAAAAAAACTATTATATATTATAATAGTCATTTAAGGCATATGTATCCCGAATGTATGGGATACATGTTCCCGTAATTTCAGGGAATTTTCAACTGGGAGATATATGTCCCGTGATTCTGGGATATAAACTTCCCAAAAATATGGGACTTATAAGTCCCAAACACTTTAGGACGTATATACCCGAATTTTTCACTTGGGGGTATATTTATCCCGTACTAATCCGTCGGGGTGAACCACAGCGTGGCAATCGAAGCGCTCTATCGAGATATAGCTGAGGAATAACAACTCGGACTGCAGTTTGGCTGTCAGAACGAGTATGAGCCTGCCGACACAGGAATTCATTAAACGTTAGAGGCAGCACTGGTTTGCCCAATCAGCATGGCCAAGTGCGTCCCGAACAGGCATGCTTCTCTGTTCCTCTGTCCGCATGGTGTCGTGCCTGAGCGTGAGAGGGATTGAGAGAGAGAGAGAGAGAGAGAGAGAGAGAGAAGAACAAGGCAACGGCGATAACAGCTATGTAGATAAATTAACACACACACGTACATAATGTGGCTCTCTTGTGAGCCTGTCTCACTAACAATGAATTAACCCAATTAAGGCGAAATGTGTAAGTGTGCTTTGATCAATTAGAAACAGCACAATTGCCTGGCTAATTACCAGTGGTTATGGCCACATTAGAGGCCACTTTGGCACACTCATACCAATGCATAGGTAATAGGACAATTGTGACCATTGGTCAGCGGCACCAGTCCAGACGCGTCTTAGTGCATTCTATAAATAGAGTCAGAGTAGACTCTTGGTGTTGCTAGGGGGAGACGATGCACAGATGTACTTGGTAATGCATTCGGAATTGACCTCTCTAAACTTATCTCTCCGATTCACTCAATTGGTGACTTTTCTTTTTTGAACAACGTAATAAATATGTAGCAATAATAATAATAATAAGAATAAACTAAACAACAAACGTTATTGATCATTGGAAAACAAATTCATTACAACATAATTTCACAAACAAAATACACAAAGCATTACATGAACAACAATTTGATAATGGTCCAAAAATCAGGACAATATTGACTAGAATGGTGGGTGCCATTGTGACAATCATCTAAATACGCCAGTTGGTGTCATCGTAGGTTTTCTCGCTCGAGCCTTGTCGGCTTCCGGAGTTTTGCTCTTGATCTTCTACTGTTTGTAAGTTGTCCTTTTCGATGATGTGTTCGTTGCTGTTGTTTTCGTTGTTGTTGTTGTCAACGTTGACCCCGTCAACACCTGAAGTAACTTCATTCTCCTTCCCTGATTTTTCCAATTGACTGGTCAACCACCAGAAACGACTTCTAGTAGGCAACCGAGGAGTTTTCCATCCTTGATCTACTTCTTCGTCTTCGTCGGATGGTGTCAAATCCAATTGACTCGGTTTCTCAATTACTACAGTAGGCGGGCTCAATCTCCCAACTTGCAAGCCAAAGACACGAATAATGTCGTCCATTTTCAAGAGTTCTTTCAGATTGTCGGTTCGTTCGGCCATTTCTTTTGGCGTTTTCAGTAAATCAAGACAAACGAATATGATGTGCACAATTACCGAACAAGCAACCGAACACGAACAGATCTTGTGAGAAAATGAGAGAGTGAATGTGTGTGCATTGCCACACCACCGCAAGACGTAATACCGCAATGCGGTATTCTCCATTTTAAGCCAATACTCGAGTAGCTTTTTGGTTTATTTACGAGCTTATTTGTTTGAGTAATCAGTAAATGGTGATCGTAAAAGAAGATAACTTATTTAGATATATGCAAACAGGTATTAAAGGCTACAGAGACCACTCTATATTTTGCAAATTATAATGGAGCGTGCAATGGTAAATGCAAAGCGTTCGTAAAGGGTTCTTTAGTAAAATGCAAATTAGGCTTGTGATTGCCCTCGAGGGTATATAACCAGAAATGAAATATTCGCTTATGCAAATTTGGCTAATTTAATTATGTAATATGCAATGCATTCAAAAGTTTCACAATATGGAAAACTCAATTCATTGCATTCAAAGCATCGAGTTGGTGGCGGCTTGAAAGAGTGAAGGTCTCAATTATTAACTGTCTCACCGGGAATCACGGTTGATTTAGCCAACACATAGAACCACACAGTTGATGATCAGATGCACTTACGGTTGGTTATCCAGTACATTGTTATTTGTTATAATTCAGAGTACTCTTATGTCAAAATCATGTAGTTCCACATAAACATTCAAAGGCACTTAGCATCTACTTGGTGCGTGTTGTGGACTCATTAAGTGTTAGACATCGCAGACATAAACACAAGAACATAACCGTTAATTTCAAATGCGATGTATCTGTCTGGGTTTTTTAAACTCCGGTCTCAGTTTAGAATCATCAGCTGCACTAACTCAACACAAACACTTGATAGGGAGGTCTATTCCGAAATGAGTACTAAGTACATCTGTACATTGTCTCCCACATAGCAACACCAAGAGACTATTCTGACTCTATTTATAGAATGCACTCAAACGGGTCTGGACTGGTTGCAATTGTCTCTATTGCGTATGTGTTGGTGTTAGCGTATGCCTGTGGCCTCTAATGTGGTCATAATCAATGGTAATTCGCCAGGCAAATGTGCAATCACAACACTAATTTGCATTTTACCAAGGAATCCATTAAGAACACATTGCATATCACATAATTAAATTATCTAAATTTGCATAAGAGAATATTTCATATCTGGTTATATACCCTCGAGGGCAATCACAACACTAATTTGCATTTTACCAAGGAATCCATTACGAACGCATTGCATCTACCATTGCACTCTCCATTATACTTTGCAAAATATAGAGTAGTCTCAGTAGCCCTTGATACCTGCTTGCCTATTTCTAAAAAGTTATCTTCTTTTACGATTACCTTTTACTAATTACTCAAACGAACGAGTTAAAGAAAAAAACAAATCAAGCAAAAATCTACTCGAGTATCGATTTGTTTTGTGTCGGGCACACGCGTATGTATTGGTGTGAGTGTGTGCCATTGTTGTTTAGTTTTTTCAAACATTAGACAGACAGCATTAAATTGAAGAGATAAAATGGAAAATTTAAAAAGCAACCTGGCGGATACATTGTGTGTGTGTGTGTGTGTGTGTGTGTGTGTGTGTGTGTGTGTGTGTGTGTGTGTGTGTGTGTGTGTGTGTGTGTGTGTGTGTGTGTGTGTGTGTGTGTGTGTGTGTGTGTGTGTGTGTGTGTGTGTGTGTGTGTGTGTGTGTGTGTGTTCCGTGATGAAGGCGTCAGTTTGGAGTAGTTCTTGAACACTTTTGTTGAGGACTAGAAGCTAGGATCTAGGATCTAATTGTTACATAATTGAGGCATAATTATTCATCAATGGAGCAGTTCTTATACGTGTTATATATCTTTCGATATATGTGTGTATGTGTTATGTTAGTGTAACATAGAATAGATAATTATGACAAGTCTAATAGGCGGAACTGTCTGTTGGTCTGTGTACGTATACGTTTGCTTGAATATAACTGGCACTGACCAGTGGTATGAGTCAGGCAGATTAAAAGGGAGATCCTCCATCAGTTCTTCCTTTTGCTCAAAGATTCCGATGGATTGACACTTCTCGTCGGACGAACGATGGCGCGAGTGAAATTGTACGCTCTAAATAGTCCAAACTTATCCTCTCTCCGTTCTGCCCTTCCAATTCTCACATTTTAACTACCAAAACTATAAAAAATTTATTGCTACAGCCAACGAACAACCTACCCAACTCATGATGCACCGCAAGAAAAACCCCATCGCCCCTCCAATCGGGGCATGCGGCGCTCATTTGAGACGCTACTTATGTGGCGAATCAATTTATACACTCACTCTGTAGCGAACTATAATTGCCCACATAGATCCAATGAATGCTCTATAGTGCGACCTCGTATGTATTTCGGACGAAACTATTTGCCTGACAAAACACTTAGCCCTCAGTGGAGCAATGACACCCGAACTGTATTAAGCACATGAGTACTTACTGTAACACTTACACAGGCCCGCATACAATATTCTTGGGTATGGGCATTATACAGTATGCCCTACTGCCTATCATTGCCTCTCCCCGATCCCCCAACTCTGTATGTTCAATGCAGATTCCATATGACGTAACACTCAATAAGCATTGCACCATCATTAGGCAACATCATCAACAAAGACCATCACGTGATTCTCTAAAAGAGAGTTCAACTACATTTTTTTTATTAATGCAATAGTTACATATGGAATAATAATAATATTAATCTATGTGCTTCAATGTGGGACTGTGTACTCGGACTGTATGTGTGTGCTGTCTGCGGTAACCAGAAAATGCCAATGGGTCGGTGAGGCAGCCAAGCGAGCCAAAGTTCTAGTCTTGCAATGTGCAGCATTATATAGAGAAATGGTGCGGCAAGTCGTGCTTTGCATGCAAATTGGAGAAAATTTTGCAATTGAAGAGCATCAGTATCAATGAGTACGAGCTGGTATCCCCAAAAAAAGTTTAGCAATAGATAAGTAGTAGAACAAGAAATGTGTCACTGACAATGAGTTAGGATTAAGCATCGAACTGTTGAAGCCGTCCATTAAAATACTCCATGGAGATTCGTTGGCTAGGATCATGACTGAGTAACTTTTTAAGCATTTCCAAATATTCGAGATCATTCTTGGTTGATCCCTCGGTTTGTAGCAATTCCTTAAAATTGCCAAAGGCTTTAGCAATAGCAATAGAATGATCTTTGCTCTTAGCAAGCTGCTTTTGGTTTGTCTCTGAATTGAAGGTAGACATTGATGCTCGTTTTGTGGGATCGGAAGTGTAGTCCAATCCTATCAACTTGAGGTGCTCGATGTTAAAACCAGGCTTGTTGCGCAGTTTTATCAATGGCACGAATATGGTAAGGACATCTTCAAAATTGCAGAAATATTTCAAGACGGAATTCAGGCGTTGTATCCCCATCGTTGCCTGCAATAAAGTAACAGCCACAGAGTACGAATCAGAGTTAAAAGGGTCATAACTTTTCTTGGACCACTTTTCAGGAGAATTATAAAATTCTGTACCACCTACAAATCCTCCTTCAATTGCATCTTCTTCAGTTTGGTTGTATTTGACGGCGAAGCCAAAATCGATAATCTTGTAGGTCACGTCTTCAAGCTGGTGGCTGATGGGTTTTGACAAATCCGCGTTAAACATTAAATTGGGGCATTTAATGTCATGGTTAGCCACGCCCTGACGATGCATCCATCCAATTACAGAACTGATCTGCTTAGCAAGATTGATGCTTTGCTCAAAAGTAAGAAATCCTTTTTCAGAAACCACCAAGTAATTATAAAGAGAAGTGTTGAGGTACTCAAACTTGATTACCGAATACATATTGGATTTGAATTCACATAAAAACACATAGTCAAACATCTTGACAACATTCTCGTGCTGAAATTGTTCCAGTAATCGAATCTCATTCATCACTTTTTCAAGCCAGGCATTAATTTCCTGGCCATCTGATGATTGCACCTTAAGTGCAAAAAGGGTCCCATCTGAATTGAACCCTTCGTACACTTCGCTTGTTCCGCCATATCCACACTTTTTTCCAAAGTGATCAATGTCAAGTTTGGAGCAAATTTCATTTCGATGATTGTCCAAAACAAAGCGAAGCTTCTCAATTTCCTGTGGTGTGTTTTTGTCGTCGTTGACATCATTCGAATTTTTACCAGTGATTGGAGTTTTGCAACAGGAAACGAGAGGACGAATTCTCGACCATAAAGAGGTCATTAATTTGGCGATACAAGACATGATAAGTTGTTAGTGAGCGAAACGAAATTTCAAGTTCAATCGATAAACGGAATTAGGGCAAACGCGACTGGCCTAGTGACACACAGAGAATGGAGGAGAGCGAGAGAAAGAGGATAGAGGAGAACCCGATCTCATCTGATCTGAAGCGAGAAAGAAGCTTCCTTCAACGGCAGATGTGTAATCCTAAAGAAAGAGACGTTTTCACGGGCGCCATTTGAGCGATTCTGCGCAAAGCAGAATGGGTTAAATAAATTCATTGCTACTCAGCAGCATCAACATCACCTCTACGTCGTAATTTCCGATAGTCGTTCTTTGCTCGAGTGAGCTAATCTCAAGTCAAGTTTAATGTCAAACGACTAACGGACTCGTAGCACAAAAGTGTGGCAAAGTGGTGCGCAGAAAATGGAATAGAGAGAGAGAGAGAGAGAGAGAGAGAGAGAGAGAGAGAGAGAGAGAGAGAGAGAGAGAGAGAGAGAGAGAGAGAGAGGAAAGAGAGGAAAAAAGAGGAGAACACGATGGCTCGTTGACGCAAACGAGTTGAAGCTGGCTGGAAAGGGTGAAGTTCAATTCTTTTGAGAGAGAAATTGGCTAGGGAGTCATTGGATCGATTTAGTACTGATGCGAACTGGTTAACTTCGTTTCTACTTACCAGCATCGTCATCATCTCCGCCGACGACAGTCGTCCATTATTTAACGTCTAAGGGGAATTTGAATACAATTACAGTCACCTCTCCATAATGCGCTTCATAAGGTTTATATTAGTTTTGTATTTTATGATTTGAAAAAAAGTTATGAGAGTTAACTGTAGCTAAAAAATGTCATACAACTAGTTTACTAAAAGTTTACTTTTATTTATGAAAACTAATATAAAGCTTTGCTAAAACATTTTTTATCGCCTTTTATTCACACAGGCACTGCCTAGGGTGTTGCATTTGCTCACCCACCACCCGCAACCGGCATGCGGGTGATGTGGGTTTCACTCGCTTCCGGGTGAAGCGGGTGAGCATTTTCAAAAAAAACTATTGGTGGCTCGGGTATATATCTCCAAATAAGTTGCTGATTCTTATCCCCTAAATGGTTCAAGTATTTATCCCCAAATTGGTTAATGAGTATTATACACCAATTGGGTTGCTGGTTTTTAGCCAGATCAAAATGACAAAGCAAAATTTTTAAAAATAATTTGAGCTAAATAACTTGAATAAATTCTTGCATTAAAACTGAGACATATGACACACTTAGCCGTTCCTAGGTATGAGCCAGCAACCCAATTGGTGGATAAGAACCAGTAACCCAATTGGTGGATAAGAATTAGCAATAATTCTGTTAATTTTTAATTTTGCGGGTAGACCCGTTTCTCACCCGCATGCGGGTGAAGTGAGTGACGATACGGGTGCGGGTTGCGGATACGGGTCGGGTGAGGAAGATTTTTACAATGCAATACCCTAACAGACAGTAGCAAAGAAAAATTTCAAAATTGAAGTGTTTGTAAATGGTGTCGAATTTTATAAGGATATTTTGGTCATTATCGCACTAATTAAATCAAGGTTTTTTATTTAATAATAAGGGATTCAATTTGTGTTTAGATATCGCTCTCAAACCACTTTTATGGTGGAAAAATTTATTAGAACACCAAAACTCTGAGTAGTGCAATTGGATAGAACGTTAGGCTAATGGACCTCTTCGGTTGTGTTTCGAAACCCACCATAGGCAGTATTTTTATTTTTTTATTTTTAAAAAAAATTATATTAAAAAATTATTTTGTAAATTACGAGTGGAGAATGGCAATATTCATTCGTTAGAGTGCGAATGTCAAAAATAAAATAGACTGACAATAAGCCACCGAACAACAATCACCTTTGAAATGCTTGACCTTTAGAGGTTAGCACGAACAGTTCACACGAACAACTTGCGCCGCCATTGAGCAATGAGGAGATTGCACTCGATTATAATTTTTATGACTATGTGAACGAGTGGTGATTATTCACTAACTAAAAATTTGACGAAAAGGGAGAAAGATAATTGAATGTTTGTATTAGTCATAAATTATCAACGAGCCGGGAGTACTGCACTGTGTGTACTGAACTAGGTTAAGAACTAGACAGACGATCGACCGTCCAATCTCACTGGCCAACATAGAAAAACATGGGAAGAAAGAGGTGATCAGTCCATAAATAATTACATAACTAATTTTGCATTAAACACCATAATCGGATTAGTTTGCGCAGTCTTTCGCATGCCAATTAGTAAGGGCGATAACGTGATTGTCTTGGTACGCTCTACCCAGTCTATTCACGTGATGTTTGAATGGGGAAGTGGAGAGTGACTGAGACCACACAGTAATGTGAGAAAAAAGTAAGGCTTATATTTTGAAGAACGAACAGTCGTTTGAGGTTATGGTGGTCATTGCTTCCTCACACTCTATTCTATTATCATGGTTAATTTGATTAAGAGCCAACAGTGGCAAAACACTTAACATCATGATTGGCCTCTGTGTGCATCACTCAGGTCAAAGGATAGTAAGGGAGTAAAATTAATTGATTGTTTGTTAATGTTTTAACATTCAGTCACAACAAATTAGATTAACTGTGAACAGAACGCAATGCACACTGCACTCGGTGTTGAACTAAACAAACGATCTTCGGTGCAAACATACTGGTTAACGAAGAAAGACAAAGGGAAAGGGGAGAGCAAGTGCACAACTGCAACACAATTGCATAACTAATTCGACCTTTATCGAATTTATTGGTACAGTCTTTCCCATGAAAAATGGTCAATGTTCATGGTCATCGTCTTGCCCGCTCATCAGTAGTCTTCAAGACGTCATTCAGTGTGCACACGCCAACCGAGAGACAACGAAACAGGAGGAAAATATGGAAATTGCAAAAGCAAAAGCAGATAGCATCATGTAAAGCATCACTGGCGATAACTCTATATCGGTTTCTGATCGTGAATATTTGATCCAAGATAATGCAACATTCGTTTGACAAGCCATCGTAAATAAGAATAGTGTTCTGAGGAAGAAAACAGCAAAGGACTACAACAATTGCACTGAGCCGGTGAAATGCGTTATATGCCTGGACAATATTCCAATTTATGCAAACGTGCTGTGAGTTTTATATTATTGGATACTGTGTATTGATTGAACTTTATTTCAAAGAGTGCTACGTTGTGGACATCGATTTGAATCGTGTGTCATTCCGTGGTTCGCGAATGCACTGGTTTGTCCCATTTGTCGAAAACCATGGATGGCCTAACCAACGGTTTTGGCAATGTGGACAACAAAATTCTGCGAGATGCGCTATTTCTCCGATATTCGTACAATCTTCGAGTGCTAGGGCAAGACAACTTTCGATATTACCGTCAAAGTGAATGGATTTGAGTGCTTATGATGATGCCACTTGACACACTTTAATCAATTGTATTAATTTAATTAAATAAAACAAGTCGTCAGGCAAACGCGGAAAAAACTGCGCCAGCTAAAGCTGGCGCAGTAAATTTTTTCCGCGTTTGCAGATATAATCATTCTAACTTGAAATGGAAATCAATTTAAAAAGCATGAGGAATAAAAGATTATAAGCCAATGAGGTAAAAATTGTTTGATATAACGGTTAAATGTGAAAACTTTGTATTTGTTTGTTTCAATATTGTGGCGATACGTTGGACATTTCTCTGCTTGTTTTGTGTACAAAAAAATAGTTTTAAAATTCATGCATATAAAATCGCGTTATGAGCGAACAAATTTACCAAGTTATCATAGTTAATATGCTATTTATTAGTTAGTTATTGAAAATTCTCATTAGCTAGTATTTATTTAATATGTAAGACTAAATTATATCTATTTTACAAATACAAATTATTATCGAAACCTACAGATTGATTGTGTAATTTATGAATTTAAGTTATACGAATTATAATGGTTTTTACGATTAGCAATTATTTTCAATACCCAATATTCCGTAAACTCAATATGCCTTAATATACGACTTGCTCAATTGAATAGAAACTCTAATAAATACTTGAACTTATCAACAGAACCTCGCTCATAAATATCTCAATTTACTTACCAAAGAGAACTTTTATTCATTCTTTAATTTATTTTAAAAAATCGCTACATTCCTTTCGGGTCGCGGTGGGAGGCAAGTCACCAGTTTGAGCCATTCCTCGATATCCTTGGCTACGGACTCTGAGAGAGATCGTGTGCACACTGTGCAGTATCTTTCGAACAGTTCTTTCTTGTGGCATCCTAAGCACATGGCCAACCAACCGTAAAAGCCTTTTCTCGACAGAGAGAGAAAACTACTCCGAGGGATACTTGGATCGTGGTGTTCCGAATTTGAACGATTCGAGTGACGCACATAAACTTTCGGAGAAAACTCATCGCGGTAGCTTGTACACGGGATCTTGTTCTTTTGGTTAGAATCCAGGATTCTTGACCATAGGCGAGGTGAGGTGATGTGAGGATTGGTTTAAAGACAGAGAAGATAACTTGTGAAAGCTAATAGGCAACACTTGCAAAGCAAACAATTTTGAATCCCAAGAGTCTCTGTGGTGATTGCAATCCAATTGACATGACTATCACACAGTACACACACAGAATATACATTCCCTTTAATTGGATATGGAGATTGAGATGGTGCGTTGTTATGTTGAAAATGTAAAAGTTGACTCGAAAGTAAACACACAAACACGCGTTCACCCTAAAGATAATGCAGTCACATCTGAGTAACAGTCATAGTACATACACAGAATATACATTTCTTATAGATAAGATTATTTTAGAGATTAGTTGATCGCGTTCGCCCTAAAGTCAATACAAAGTTACAGCTGATCAGTCGACTCACTGCCGTCATTGCCGCCAATAGTCTATGTGTGTTTGTCAGTCAGTCTGTCTGTCCATTGCACTACGACAGTGACGGTGATGAACGATTCGATTAATAGGACGGTTTCACCGGTGAAAGTATAACGGAGAAAAATCGTCTATTTTTTTAGGGGTAAGTAGATTATTGAATAAAATTGACCACTTGTATTAGACGTGCACTTAACCAATTTACATCCAAATTAGCTGTTGAAAATAGAAGCGAACATAGAACATAACGAAAGACACGGAGATGTGCCACCCAAGGAGAAGAAATACAAGGTGCCTTGTTGTGTGTATCACCTCGGCAAAGAGGAGAGAGGGAGAGTGTTTATTCAGTTACGCTCAATTATAGTTTGAGTGAGTTTTGCAGTGCACTCATTGTCAGACGAAAAGACTCACTTCATAACGACTTCATAATCTCATTGGCAAACAGAGGGAGAGAGAAGTTGAACAAGGCAAACGAGTTCAAAGGCCAAATTGCAACTAAAACAGCGACTTGGTTTGTCTATGTCTGCAAATGTTCATAAAATGTGTGCTACAGTAGCAATAAATAAAGACAAAAGTCAGCACTCGACCAAGGTTCATTCTATTCTCTATTGACAAAAGCACTAAAAAGTCAACACTGAACACCTCGATAAGTTTTAGTTATCATCACCCAGATAATTAAGAGAATGACTAAAAAAGAATCAGAAAGGTATATTTTTGTTGGATTTTAGATTTTACTCTCCGTTCCAGTGCCAGTTAAAATCATTCGCAATTTATGCAAGCTGGAATTTACATTCGTAAAAAGTTAAAACGAAAACGTAGAACTCGGCAACGATTTCCCTAGCCAATTGAATGACTTTCGAACGAAACTGTTCAACGTTTCCAAATGAAATTCATTTGGCTGTGATTCTGAAATTTTATCCCAGAAGTGTCATCATTCTTCTTGTTAAAAACACTTTATTTTCCCTAAAACAGCATTAGTCCTTTGGGACGTAATCAAATGTGTTCAAACCACAGAGCAAGTGAATATTTCGATTCGATCACATCATCATCAGCATCATTTGATCGACTCTACACCATTTCGGACTAGGAGCACACACACATTCGCTTAAGTCCTTTTATTTGTTTTTGCACTTTTTTAACCAAAATAGCACTGTAAGCAATCTCGTTCCTAGATAGCGAACGACGAAATTAATGGCGCAGTTATATTCCTCACTCCTTCTGCAAAGGTTCAGTGATTCACATTTGCATAATATTCAAAAAGCACACTATTTTCAGAATTATTCCGAATTTATTAAAATTCACAGCACATTCTGTGCCATCAATCATAGAGGCGCAGACGAGAAAAATAATCATTTGTTTGCCTTTGTCTTAAAATTCCGTTTCATTTAATTTGATTATGAGCGAACACTGTGCACTGCACTGTGCTAGATGAAGCACTAGACATATACGACGTCCGTACCATCTCAACGTTGGTCAACGTACGTAGAAAGACATAAATAGAAAGAGGCAAACAAACAAACACAATTGCGTAACAAATTTGATTTTAGGACTTTAATCGGATTGGTTCTTAAAGACTTCTACATGCCAATTTAGACTAGCGTGAGAACATATTTGGCACATTCTTGTTTACTCGTAATGTTTGAAGATTGGAAGGGGTGAAAAGACCACCACCAAAGATTGTGCATCACCTTAATAAAGAGAAGAGAGCCGCAGAGTTAATTCAGTTACGGCAAATTACGATTTCAGTTAATTGTGCACTCAACTTGGCACTTAACAGACTAAAGACTTAAGACTCATTGGCAAACAGAGGGAGACGTGGAATGTGAACAAGGCAAACTCTTCATAGGAAAAATTGGCCATTAACCACGACCTTAAAACTACAACCAAATTATCATCTCCATTGATTTAACGTTTTTTAATTTTCAAATTTATACCAAACAACTTGTCAAATTTATAATTTTATTCAGATAAATAGATACATGTGCCGTCAACATTGGCTTCATAATCACCAAATCCAATTAATTTCAACGTTTTCCAAGTTGTCCTGCAAAGGTTGCGGCAAATTGGCACTAAAGTCGAGTACAATTGCTTCTCGCAAGACTTCGTTCTCCACATCACTCAAATCGTTGTTTAAGTCTTTCTGCAATGGCGCTCGACACGTGGGACACAGAATTGATTCAACGAACCATCGTTCGGCACACTCAGCATGGAATTGATGCCCACACGGTAAAACACTATGTCGTAAAGTTCAATTATCGCAAAGTTATTACTCATACTATACTCACCGAAGGAATTGACCAATTGTTAACTCATCAAAACATATTAAACATACCTCGGGTTCAGTCCCATCTTCATCATCCACAGTTATCTCCTTCACAACAGTACACTCATCAGCAATAAGAACTCGAACCCATGGTGCATATTTTTCGATTATTTCTTGACGAACAGTAACGGATGCAGGGCTATCGCCAGCAACGGCTTCCATTATGTTATCAGCAATTGCGTTAGCTAACTCCATTTTTGATGCGGTCTCAGTTGGCGTGTGTGCACTGAATGACGTCTTGAAGACGAATGCAGAGCAAGCAAGACGATCGCTAAGTGTTAAGTATGGCCAGTTCAGGCTTTTGCACAAACCAACCAAACTGGAAATAGATGGAGAGTGGGTTGAGGTTGTGGTGCTGGTTTTTGTCCCCTCTTTGACTCTCCCCTTCGAACATTTCAACGTTCTGACTTGCTGATAGTAGTCTGTCAAGTTTTGCACCGTGTAATGAACAATGTGCTCTGTGCACCTGCACCCCGAACCCTCTTAATCCAATTAACCGGAAAAGAATGTTAAGATAAACTCAAACAATGGTCATTTTCCCCATCGTGGCCAGTGTGTGGTTGCTGTGACGGTGAAGTTTTTCTTATTGATTTAAATAGTATGTTCGAATATCGTTAAACAAGTCATATTATTCAATGATTAAATTATAAGCTTTAATTCTATTTTAATTAATTTTAACCACTAAGTTAAGGCTTATATAAAATTAAATCAAAAAATAAATAAAAATAAAATCAGTCTATGGCGTGACACGAGCCACAACCAAAGCGATTTATATACAAAACAATCTATCCAACTGAACTACGCACAGTTTTGTTCCCATGGTGACATAAAAATTCACAGAGTGAGATTAAGAAAAAGAAATAACAATTTTTGTATTCTTTTATATTTTCTACCCAATAAAAATATTTGTGTGTACCTCTGCACAACAACATTGAATCAATGTGATGTCAATGCACAAACACATCGAGGGACTGACGAAGTCAAAAAATCAATTTGGTCACTAACTAAACCGTAAAACTACAAACGAAACCATCAACCATACTAGCAGTGAAAGTGTTTCTTGTTAAAGTGTACACTTTTTCGATACAACGTTTAGGTCTGTGTGTTTGTCGAGAGAGTCATTTAGTGGTCTCGCCTCAAAGGTAATGTCTCTCTGCCGGTTGCCTGATCACATTTGATCTTGTATGTGGTGCAATGTCCTCTGTGCGTTGTGTTGAATGGCCTATTGAACGCAGACTTGTTCTGTGCACCAGTGTGCTTCACTCTCACTCTTTGTGAGCGTCTTGGTTAGTGAGCGGCAGTACAACACCGATCGGTTGTCATTTCACTGGTGCACTCTACACTGAACACACTATCGTTCTTTTCTGTGAGTCGCACACAATCGTTGATCTATTTTTTCTATTTTTCCACTCTAGCACTATGGCTTACCAGCAAAGACCAATCTACTTGAGCCAAGAAATGGATCGGAATATAAAGAAAGCAGTTCTCCAAGTGAACTCCAAGCAGTATCGCTATCGACAGAGCCAAGCCAACAAATCAAAATATGATTTAGATGAGTGTTTGATCTGTTTTGAAGCGTTCAAGAGAGGAGAGTTTGTTCGGTAAGTAATTGTTTAATTCCCATGTTGACTTTTACATTTTGCATTATTATTTTCAACTAGAGAGCTGAAATGTGCACACGAGTTCCATCGTGACTGCATTGACTATTGCAATGAGAAGAAACGTTGGACTGAGATGGCCTGCCCTTTTTGCCGTGTTAAAATCGTATCCTCCAGTCGTGCCCAGAAGTAACTGCTGGAAGCCGAGCAGTTTAACACTTTTCATAGTACTATTATTAGATACAAACACAAATCATAATTATATTAACATTTCGAGCTACAAATAAATGCTGCATTTTTTATGAATCAATTAATTGCAGCTAAATTTAATTAAATTCAGTTCATTTATTTAAAATACTGCTCTCTATTAGAAAATACTTTATAGTAATTACGTTACACTTACTGAAAAAAAGAATGCAATTGATAAAACTAAAACTACTAGTTGAGCACACAGGTGCAGGCTGTTTTCAATGGACCATTAAACACAACGAACAGAGAACATTGCATCACAAACACAAGATCAAATTTGATTGCAGATAGAGACATTATCTGTGAGGCGAAACAAAACCAATAAACGACACTCTCTGCACACACATGTCAAAACGGTTGAAATAAAAAGTGTTTACTCTAACCAAGTTTTCTGTTGTTGTGGTTGATGACTTAAGGTTGAGTTAGTGGTAAATTAATCTAATTGGTTTTCTGATATGTCTATCCTTCGTTGTTTTTATGTTTACATTAACATCTATTGGCTTTGATTTGAATTTATAATTAAAAAAATACTAGTTACGTGCCTTCTGATGCACATTTTAGGTGTGCGAGTGATGGTGATATGATCGCTTATGTGTTTGTGGTGATATCTCATTTGAATAAAACCGAGCGATGCCCCTGTGTGAGCCTTTGAGATGGTTGCTAAGAGTGGCTCTTCTTTCTCGTTCGGCATCGTGTTTTGTGTTGAGAGTCTGCAGAGGAATCAATCAATTAATTAAGTGGAACGGATTGAAAAGTCTAAAACAAACAAACAATTAACTGACCCCTCTCTTTCTTAATCTACTTTTAGCGTTGTCAGGGTGATGCTCACTGAGTTGGATCGAATTGTTCAGTGTTACCTGTGATTGAACTGTCTAATAGAGAATAAAATAGACAATGGTTAGTGTGCTTACCAGTGACCACACAACCACAGAGCAATGTAATTTAAAGATAAAAACAAACAATCAATTTTTTCTCCCTAGTTTTCCCCTTACTTAAACAAGACTAAATTAATGTCTTGTTCTTTCATGGGGTTGTAATTTTTTTATTGCTACTGTAGCGCATACAACATGGCCATTTGGCAGACACAGAACAACCAAGTCCAGGTTTTAGTGGTCAACTTGGCCTTTGACCTCGATTGCCTCGTTCGACGTCTCTTCCTATGTTTGCCAATGAGTGCACTGCACAATTCACTCAAATTATAATTGACCGTATCGGAATTAACTCTCTCCCTCTCCTCTTTGTCGAGACGATGCACACAACGAGGCACCATGCACTCTCCTTGTGTGGCATATCTTTGTGTCTTGCGTTATGTTCTATCTTCGCATCTATTTTTGAGAGTTAAATTGAATGCATATTGGTTAAGTGCAAGTACAAGTCAAGTAATCAATTTTATTTAATAATTTCAATTCAAATAAATTTAATTGATACAATTGATTGATGAGTGCCAAGTGGCATCATCTTAAGCACTCAAATCCATTTACTTTGATGGTAGTATAGAAAGTTGTTTTGTCCATGCACTCGAAGATTGTATGAAAATCGAAGAATTAGAGCATGTCGCAGGATTTCGTTGTCCACATTTCCAAATCCGTTAGTTAGACCATCCATCAGTGGTGTTCGACAAATTGGACAAACCAGTGCAGTTGCAAACCACGGATAGATGCACGATTCAAATCGATGCCCACAGCGTAGCACTCTATGAAATAAAGTAAAATCAATACAAATTAACAAATCATTTCATACTCACAGCACGTTTACACTAATTGGCATTTCATCTAAGCATATTACGCATTTCTCCGGCTCAGTTCCAATGTAGCGATCAATTCTTTTCTTCTCACTATTCTTCTCAATGATGGCTTGTCGAATGAATGCTGCATTTTCTTTAATCAATTTTTCACGATCAGAAACCAATGAAGGTTTATCGCCAGTGATGCTTTCCATGATGTTATCTGCTGCTGCTTTGGCAAATTCCATTTTCTGCTGCTTCGTTTTCTCTCGGCTTGCGTGTGCTCACTGAATGACGTCCTGAAGACGACTGATGAGCGAACAACAAGATGACCAGGTACACTCATCATTTGGTATGGGGAAGACTGCCCCAATAAATCCGATTAAGGTCGAGTTAGTTATGCAATTGCATTTGCACTTGTTCGGCCCTTTCTCTTTATGTCTCTACGTTGGCTAGTGTGATGGTATGGCAGGTGGTCTGCCTCGTACTGCATCGCGTTCAGTGCACAGTGCAGTACACTCCGTTCACTCATAATCAAATTAACCGTGAAGCGAGTGTTAAGACATAAACAAACAAACAATTAAATTTCTCCCTTTCTCGCCTTTACCTGAGTGATGTGCACAGAGGCCAATCGTGTTGTTAAGTGTTGGGCCACTGGTGGCTCTAAATCGTATTAACCAAGAGAATAGATTGGAGTGTCAGAAATTGACCACCACACCAACCTTTATTATCATCTCAAGTCATAGCTTCTGCACCGAGTTGGGAGTGCAGTGCGCCCCGTTCCGTCATTATCAAATTAAGTGTGACGGAATGTAAAGCTTAAAACAAACACACAAGCATCTTTCGGTCTTTCCTTACGATGTCTATTCGATGCACACCTAGAACAATTGTAATGTTCGTCAGTGGTGGATATGATTTGAATTAACCAGGAGAATATAATGGGGAATGGGAAATTGTTGACCAGTTGTCAATTGCAACATAAAATGCATAATGGCTAAACTTAGAATGCAATGTCTCTGTTGATGAAGGAAATTGGGGAGTTTCAACTTTCCGCAATTGCTTTGTTTTTGTCAAGAAACTAATTCCGCTTTTAGTTATGCATTTGAATTATCACATCTCTTTCTCCATGTCTTTCAATGTTGGCCAATGAGATACACATTTGGTCGTCTGCTCAGTTGCGAACCGAGTTCAGTGCCCAGTGCAAGAGCACTCTGCTTATACATAATTTAAGTAACCGTGAAAAAATTTTATTACTAAAACAAACATTCAATTACCTTTCTCCCTTTCGCCCTTTGTTTGGTTAGTGGCCAACCATCGCCACCACCACCACCACAAGTCACCTATGCACATAGTCACCAAAGTCGAAAAAGAGAGTCGAGTGCAATAGTAGTAAGTGTGAAACCTGTAAAGGTTGGGCAATGCAAAATGTGTATGTTGGATGGTGGCACATCGTCTGTCCATCTTCATTTAGCATTCTCACAGCAAAGAGTGAACATCGCCAATCTCTACTCGAAATTTACGTAACAAAAATTTTTCTTTGCCGAGTGTGTGTGTGTGTATTTCGCTTTTGGTTTGCATCAAATTATTTGTATCAGCCTCGTAGACACACATCGAATTACGTCATTATCTCATTAATTACCTGATGATTATTGTTGTAGCTATTCGCTGTTTCTCAAAGTCGCAAATCATCATACAGAATCAATCTGTGCATTTAACTCCGTAAATAATCCAGAAGTAACAAAATTGCACTTTTTCTTGATTATGTCATACGAAAAGATAAAACATATTGAAGATGTCGGCGAAAATGGAGAAGCCGTTGATGTTGTATCGCCAGTTAATAGAAACCACTAAGACGCTGATATTGGTGGGAGCCCCATCATCCCATTAGCGAGCCAAGTGGAAACTATCAAACAACTGAACTTTTTCAAGCGGATTATTCTTCCCAAATTGATCGAAAAGAACGATCGTTTCCAAATTATCATCAATGGCAAAGCAGTGCACTGCAAGGAAAAACTCATTCTCGACCATTTTAACATGTGGTTTGACTTTGACTATGAGAGCATTCCAGCAAAGTTGGTGGACCGCCTTCAAAGTAGAAAACCTAATCTCGCCACTCAAAACTATTATGGTCGTCACTTTGAACGACCACTACGCGAGATTAGTATTGCCTTTTGTGGCGAAATTACCCAGTGCATGTATCATCGTGTTCTCAAAAGCGGCCAAATCGTTTCAGGACAGAAGGAAATTGTCATCGGAGAAACTCTTTATCCAATCACCAAAATGGAGCTCTCCCCTCGACAAATCGATCTGTTTGAAGCCGCAAATCAAAAGTTCGGCATGCTGAAGCCCAAAGTAAATCTTTTGCATTCCGAGATGGCTAAGCTTGATGACGACCTTGATATTCATATGGAATTCACTAATGAAGAAAGTGAAAGTGACAGTGATCACGAGAAAAGTTATGGGTCATATTATCCTGCCGAGTTTGAAAAGCAATTCAAAGAATTCGTTGCAAAGAATGATTACAAGCAATCGAATAAACTTGTTCCAGATATTGTGTTTGTTTGAAATAATTTGCAAAAAGAAATGATACTCTATCATTTTCTGGTGTTGTAAACTATCAAACCTTAAAACTCATAAAACACGATTCAGTTATTTTTAAATTACCATTTCCAATATAAATTCTTCACTTATATATTAAATACTTCTTGTAAACTTGTATACTCGATACAATTATTCTTTCTACACGTCGCACATAACACATAAGCGTTTGTGTTCGTTTTGGAAAAATTGCAGTTACTAATTTCTTAAAATATATCCTTTTTTACCAATGTTATTATATGATACATAAAACTATTTTACCTTTATCTGACGTGATGTTATACTATAAAGTCACAATTTGTCAATTTAATGTTTCTTTTGAAAAATGACTACTGGCATCATTCCAATATTGCAATGCCACTGTTGAGCACTTTGGAGAGACAACTCTAAGCTTTTTTCTTTAAGGTACTAATCGGGCGGTGAAATAAATAAATATTTGTATTTTAATTAATAAATGTTTAAATAAATTAAGCTCAATTGAATTAATCAAGAAAATCATCTTTGTTCACAGTGCCCAACGACGGATATTTTTGTATGTAGCCTGTTAGAAATGATGGATTAGTAGCACAGGAATCTCGAGTCTCGTTGTTACTCAAAAATCGTTTATTCTTTGCAAATGTAAATGAAAGGACTATGTACAGAAATATAAGAAGAAATAAAGAGAGTAAAAACTATGTAAACAGATACAACTAGTACAATGTCGCATGACAAAGTAGTAGACACAAGAAGGGACGAATAGTTAACAGCCAGGCAGAGAGGTAACTTAAAGAAAGGGTTAGCACGGGCAGAGGCTTAACACTTGAATGGCTTACTAGAGTAAGAGCCTCGCCCTCGGATTGTTAGTGATCATGCACAAAACAAGTGTACAAGAACACAGCAGAAGAGAAGTACTGAGATCAATGGCTGTTGATATCTTTAAGTATTAGACTTATGGGTCACTTGTACGAGTTAATCGTCACCTGAGGCTGTAGCAGTGACGAGGCATTGACTAGACGATTACAATTTCACGTTCATATTCATCGGTGACAAACTTAACTTGTAATCGACTTTCAACACAGCCCCTCTACAAGGAGTGCGAACTAAATGACAATGAATTCGTATTTACATTTTCAACGACAGGCCTGACTCCATCTGGTGGTAGCCATTCAAAAATCGGAAATTATGTTGTGCACGCTTCTCACCTGGAAGCACTCACGTTTTGTCTAGTGAATGGTTGTCCCGGCGTTGCAGTGCTGACATTCTCGTTGTGGCCTAATCGAAAATAATGTCATGTTTGTTGCACAAACGACGGCACTCTTTCTCATTGGTCAAATGATTTTCCCGGCGTAGAACTCTTCCTTTTTAGTAAGATTAATCCCCGAAGCCTCGTCAATCTACTTCCAAAAAAAATGAATAAACAACATAAGTCTATTGAGAATTATTCAAATGAGCCGAAAAAGAAAAGCAATCACAATTCTGAGAAACGCTCTTGTGGGAACAATTCAACGAAATAATGAATTATGACGTCAAACCAAATTGCTTACAATGCAAAATTTAATCAAATTATATATGCAAATGCAATTTTCATGTCTGGAAGGTTTCTATTAGTGCCCAAATGCGTTTCTCTCTCTCTCTCTCTCTCTCTCTCTCTCTCTCTCTCTCTCTCTCTCTCTCTCTCTCTCTCTCCCTTTGGAGTGTACTCTATACGTTCAGGGTAGTATTTGTTCGCTCCCATGTTGATCGAGCCAATCTCTCACCTCACCATTTATTTTAATTAGGCCTTATTTGCAACAGAGCAAGACAACGTCATTGCCATTCAAACGTCAAACAATTTTAACTACATTTTTTATTAATATAATAATTTGTTATGGAATAATAAATAATATTTTTGTGTGTGTATATGTTCTCGAACTATATACGTGTGCTGAGTGCTTTTGGAAATAAATTTACGTGCCTAAACGTTACCCTACGATAGAGAAAATGTGCGGTCGTGTATCCTAAAGCATTTCTGTGTGTGCTTGTGCTTGTGCTTGTGCTTGTGCTTGTGCTTGTGCTTGTGCTTGTGCTTGTGCTTGTGCTTGTGCTTGTGCTTGTGCTTGTGCTTGTGCTTGTGCTTGTGCTTGTGCTTGTGCTTGTGCTTGTGCTTGTGCTTGTGCTTGTGCTTGTGCTTGTGCTTGTGCTTGTGCTTGTGCTTGTGCTTGTGCTTGTGCTTGTGCTTGTGCTTGTGCTTGTGCTTGTGCTTGTGTGGAGCTATATAGATTATCTGTGACGTTAGATGGGACGAGAAAGAAAAGAGATACAATGTTGAAACTTTAGAACATTCGAGTCGAGGAATCCAAGATAGAAGAGTGCAATCAATGAAGCACAGCAATCAGGCAGAAGTATAGCATTCGACGTATGTGGCTTACAATCGTGCTCTCCAACACTTTTAAGGGCGCAATGGCTGTATGTGCGTGTGCCTGCATATTTCCTGTGCGGTGGGAACAGAATTGATTAATGTTGAAAAGTAAAAATAGCACAAACACTGAGTCGGTCTTAAACTTCAAACTGTCGAATACGTTCATTGAAGTTCTCCAAAGAGCTTTCCTGACTCAGCAAGGTTCGAATAGCTTCCAAGTAATCAAAGTCATTCTTTGATGCTCGGCTATATTGCAACACTTTCCTGTAATTGTCACAAACATCCCCAAAATTTAGGCTATTTTTCATGCATATATCTAGCTGTTTTGGGTTCATTTTTGACTCGAGAAGAATCGCACCAACGGAGATTGAATCAGACACGAAACGATCGTGAGTCATTTCGAGAATTCGTTCTGTTCCACAGTGAAAGTTAATAAGAAAGTCGGTTTGCTGTGCCTCTGCATTATCGGTATCGTGAAGAATTGCACCACCGAAATCGATCAACTTGTAGGTGATTTTCAGGAGCTGGGACTTTATGTCTTTGTTTAGATTCAAGTTGCACATTATGTTATGACTTTGAATGTCATTGTGTGTGATACGATTTTGGTGCATCCAAGCAACTGCCGAACCAAGATGTTTTGCAAAAAAGACTTTCCTCCCAAGTGAGGCTGCCAACTAATTTTAAGAGCTTCTCCAGAGTTGTGTTGAGATACTCGAACTTGATGACAATATGACCACCAACGAACATATGGTCGAACAGCTTGACCACATTATTGTGCTGAACACGTTTAAGAAGTTCAATCTCACTCAGTGCAGTCTCAGTGTGAAACACTTTCTGTATCTTGAGGGCATAAAGATTGCGTCCCTTAATCCCAGCATACACTTCACCAAATGCGCCTTTCCCGATGCCCTTTCCAATTCGGTCAATGTCAAAGCGGGCGTGAATCATCTCTGCATGTGTGTCCAAGACGGCACGAAACTTGCCAATCTCGCGGTTGCTGTCGCTGTTGTAGTTGCGCTGGGTGATGCGACGGTACAAACTACCAATTCCCGAACATAAAGAGGTAACAAATTCAGTGAAACGAGACATGATGCAATAGGTTCAGTGCAAAAAAATCAAGTTTATCTACAAACTGATACAAAAAGCGGATTGAACACAAACTTGTGATGCACAGAAAGTGATAGGGAGAGTGAGAATGTGAGCGAAAAAGTCAGTGATGCTTGATAGAGAGTCGGTCGATCGATCAAAATCCACTAAACAGGTATACAATCACACGCAGAATCAAGCATCCTGGCTCTCCTGTCGATCTCCTATTGCTTTACGTCAATGGGATATTATGTTTTAATTACAGTGTACTCTCACTAATGAGCTTCATAAAGTATTACGTTTAAGTTTGACAAGCTAACATATGCTCCACAGTATACTAAACTTATACAAAGCGTTCTAAAAAGTGAACTCTAATTTTGAATATTTAACTTGAATTAAAGCTGCCGCAAAGATTTTTATGGACACTCTGTATTCACAAATATATAATCACTGCAGATGTTACCCAAAGCACAAATTTTGTTTAGAGGCGGTGCTTCAAATGGAAAGACCACTTTGACTTAAATTTAACTAGAATAAACTAAGATGCACAAAATGGTGTAACGTTCGTGCGACTCGATCGATATTTTGGCTCGCATTGAGAGGAATTAAATAAAAAGACACATCGTGTCAAAATATCGATCGGGCCATGCACGGGAAACAGATCGTGCATGTCGATTCAAAAGTTCTTCATCATTTAACACGAACACACAATATAACGCAGACGCGCACAAACAAATAGTCGAGTCAATCAATAAGGGGGCGGGACGTGCCAAAATATCGATCGAACAATGCAGCCGTGCATTTGGTGTTGCAGTCTTCGCTGTTTCAAAATCTCACACTAACTCATTAAAATTCACAGCACATTCTGTGTGATCAAACGTACGTGACTGAGCGGTTCATGCAGCAGCCCTATCCCCCCAATTCTGTACGTTTACAGTTGCACCATGAGGCATTGCGTTGAACTCTCAACAAGCATTGCTCCAACGTTAGGCAACATCATCAACATACACCATCATGTGATGCTTGAAGAAAAAGTTGAAAATAGATAGATTACATTAATTTATTAGTATCTTAGGAATACATCATAGTGACCGGTGTTCTAACTAATCATGAGTGCCTATAGTCAGAAACGTTCTCATGGTTTTCTGTTACAGCCAATGTCCTTCCAGTCTGGCAATGTCGGGTATTATACTGTGTAACGGTTGCATGAGTAGGGAAGGGTGATAAAAAAAGAATTTATTTATTTATGTTAAGGCATCCGACGAGGTATCGGATGACTTGATCTTCCGACAGGGCAGTACTTTTTTTCCTTCGCGGTATACTATCTACCCATGTGCCTAGAAAACAAACTTGCATTTTATAACTTGTTCGGATAAAATAATTGAACAATAACATATACGTAGATGACAAATAAATAAGTTCCAAAATCATCAAGCATTAATAAAGCTAATGAATTCAAATTTATGTTTCCAACGAAAACATTGCCTCCTTCTATTGGTAGGCAATCAAAATATAATTTACAGTTTAGTCGTAATTAGGAGTGAAACATGCAACAAAGGCGAGAAAATAATTCAGACATCGATAAGTAATCGAGTAACACTAAAATACCAATTATTTATTGGCTAAAGGCTCTAATTCGCTGATAAACACATGCACACATGAATTTCGGATTTTTAAGTGGCTATCACCAGATGGTGACATTGCTGTCGTTGAAAATTTGAATTTGAATTCATTGGCATTTAATTACCCCTCGTTTAGGGACAGCATATAAAATATAAGATGGGCCACCGACAAACACTTACATTTGCATTGCTCCATCTATTTTTATTACAATTATTGCAAATGATTGTCTTAGTTCGCTCTAGACTGTTGTTGTATTTGGGTGACTAAGACAACCAAGTAAGGCTCGAAATGAAGAAAGGCTAATATAAGGGAAAATTATATGTCGTAGTCTATTTGATTATGTTGACTATGAGGTAATGAACTCACTTGAAAGCAAAAGTGGAAAATTGAAGCTCCCATATTTCCTTCAACTAGACAGTGCATGCCGTTTTGCGTTGCAATTGACGACTGGTCAACAATTTAAAATTTTCCATTCTATTCTTCTGCTCAATTCAAATCATATCCAATACTGATGGATATTATAGTTGATCTTGGGTGAATCAAAATGACATCGTTGAGAAAGAACGAAAAATGCTTGTGTGCTTGTTTTAGGCTTAACATTCCGCCATATTTAATTTGATGACAGAACGAGGTGCCCTGCACACGCAACTCGGTGAAGAAGCTATGACTTGAGAAGATGATAGAGGTTTGTGTGGTTGTCAATGCTATCTCACACTCCAATCTATTCTCTAAGTTAATTTGATTTAGAGCCACCAGTGGCACAACACTTAAGACAATGATTGTGCATCACTCAGGTAAAGACGAGAAAGGGAGAAATTTAATTGTTTGTTTATGTCTTAACACTCGCTTCACGGTTAGTTTGATTATGAGTGAACGGAGTGTACTGCACTGAACGCGGTGCAGAGCGAGGCAAACCACCTGCCATACCATCACACTGGCCAACGCAGGGACACAAAGAGAAAGGGCCGAACAAGTGCAAATGCAATTGCATAACTAACTCTACCTTAATCGGATTTATTGGGGCAGTCTTTCCCATACCAAATGACGAGTGTACCTGGTCATCGCTTTGTTCGCTCATCAATCGTCTTCAGGACGTCATTCAGTGAGCACACGCAAGCTGAGAGAAAACGAAGCATCATAAAATGGAATTTGCCAAAGCAGCAGCAGAAAGCATCACGGAAAGCATCACTGGCAATAAACCTGCATCGGTTTCTGGTCGTAAAAAATTGATCAAAGAAAATGCAGCATTCATTCGACAAGCCATCATTGTGAAGAATAGTGAAAAGAAAAGAATTGATTATAACATTTGGACCGGGCCGTAGAAATGCGTAATAAGTTTAGATGAAATTCCAATTAGTGTAAACGTGCTGTGAGTTTAATATGATTTGTTAATTTGTATTGATTTTACTTTATTTCATAGAGTGCTATGTTGTGGACATCGATTTGAATCCTGCATCTATCCGTGGTTTGCATCTGCACTAGTTTGTCCAATTTGTCGAACATCGCTGATGGTTGGCCTAACCAACGGTTTTGGAAATGTGGACAACGAAATCCTTCGACATGCACTATTTCTTCAATTTTCGTACAATCTTCGAGTGCTTGGCCAAAATAACTTTCGATACTACCGTAAAAGTGAATAGATTTGAGTGCTTATTAGGATGCCACTTGGCACCCTTCAATCAGTTGTAACAATCAAATTAATTTAAATTGAAATTATTAATAAAAAATTGATCAATTAACTTGCAATTGCGCATAATCAATATGCAATCAATTTTATTTGTCACAGAACCGGCAATTCATATTCAGAGCAATATGTGAGACACAAGGGTAAGAGCCGAATGATTTATTGCCCAGAGAGAGACGATAGAAGAGACAGGTCTAGAGAGCTCAATGATCGGTAGTTTACAGTGTGGGTCGTTTTATAACCGAACAAACCTATGTAGTTAGTGTGGTGGAGGTACAGACAGTCGCGTGAGGGCGTTAAGCAGTGTTGGGATTGTGATTGCGAGGATATTGAGTGGTGAGAGATGAAGTGTCTTCTCATCATTGGTCCTCGATTGGCGCTTTAGTCACCAGTTCGAGCTCGAGTGACAGGGAGTCACGGGCGCCTCGAAGCATTCAGTTTGACTTTTGCACGGATTTACAACATTACGCAAAAAACAATGATGCCTCACAATGAGAAGAAATGCATGATGCCTCGTTGTGTGCATCACCTAGCTAAAGAGGAGAGAGGTAGATAGTTAATTCTGACATGGTCAATTATAATTTGAGTGAATTGTGCAATTCACTCATTGGCTAACATAGGGAGAGACGTCGAACGAGGCAAACGAGTTCAAAGGTCAAATTAGTCGTTAATACCCCGACTTGGTTAGTCTGAGGTCATGCTGTATGTGCTACAGCAGCAATAAAATATTAACATGTTACCAAAAAAACCCAAGACATTACTGATTAGTCTCGCCATCAAACAATGCTAAGATGGGGAGAAAGAAAAACAAGGAGAAATAATTGATTGTTTGTTTTTATCCTTAAATTATATTCAGCTGTAGTTATGTGTGCGGACTAAATAGAGCAAACAGTTGAAACATAACGAATTTATTGTTCAACTAAGGTTGACGACACATGTCGTAGTGTGTTATTACAGAGAGGAAGCTCCTCGTATTAATACAGGAACCCGCTTATTGTGTGTACTACTTTGACTAGAAGAGTGGTTTGACTAGAACATTCGAAGTGGGTACAGAGCAGTAAAGTGCGTTACTGCTCTGAACATTTGAGGACAGGATCATACTTCAACAGTTCGAGCTCGAGTGACAGGGAGTCACGTCACGTAGCATTCAGTCTAACTTTTGCACGGATTTACAACATTACTCTAAAAAAATAATGCAGAGATACAACATTACGCAAAAAACAATGGTGCCGCACAAGGAGAAGAAATGCATGGTGCCTCGTTGTGTGCATCACCTCGCTAAAGAGAAGAGAGGTAGAGAGTTAATTCCGACACGGTCAATTATAATTTGAGTGAATTGTGCAGTGCACTCATTGGCAAACATAGGGAGAGACGGCGAACGAGGCAAACGAGTTCAAAGGTCAAATTGGTCGTTAATACCCCGACTTGGTTGGTCTGAGGTCATGCTGTATGTGCTACAGTAGCAATAAAATATTAACATGTTACCAAAACAACACAAGACATTACTGATTAGTCTCGCCATCAAACAATGCAAAGATGGGGAGAAAGAAAAACAAGGAGAAATAATTGATTGTTTGTTTTTATCCTTAAATTACTTTCAGCTGTGGTTATGTGGTCACTGGTCAGTGGTCAGCACACTAACCATTGTCTATTTAATTATCTATTGGGCATTTCCAATCACAACTAACACTGAACAATTCAATCCAACTCAGTGAGCACCACCCTGACAACGCTAAAAGAAGGAGATAGAGAAAGAGAGGGGTCAGTTAATTGTTTGTTTGTTTTAGACTTTGCAATCCGTTCCAGTTAATTGAATTAAGTGATTGCTCTGCACAGACACACAGCACAGAGCACCATGCCGAACGAGACAGACGAGCAACTCTTAGCAACCATTTCAACGGCTCACACAGAGGCTTCGAGACATCGAATAACAGACAAGGTCAAAAAACCAATTTGGCCACTAACTCAGCCTTAACTCAACTCATCAACCGCAATAGCAGCAAACTTAGTCAGAGTGCTCACTTTTTATTTCAACCGTTTTGTTTTGTGTGTGCCGAGAGTGTCCTTTATTGGTTTTGTTTCGCCTCACGGGTAATGTCTGTTGCGATCACATTTGTTCTAGTGTATGTTCCTGTGCGTTGAGTTGAATGGCTCATTGAAAACAGGCTGACTCTGTGTGCTCAACTATTTATTTAGTTTAGTTGCATTGATATTTTGTCAGTAAATGTGCAAGTGTAACGTAATTATTAACAAGTGTTTTTGAACAATGAACATTATTTTTAATAAATGAGCAGAATTTAATTAAATTTAGCAGCAATTAATGGGATTGTGAAAAGTTACTTTATTTGTAGCACGAACAAATGTCAACATAATTATGTTTTATGTTTGTCTATACTAAAGTACAATAAGTGCTACACTGTTAGGCTTCCACTATTTATTTCTGGGCCCGGTTGGAGGAAACGATTTTAACACGGCACACGGGGCAGGCCATCTCAGTCCAACTTTTCTTCTCATTGCAATAGTCAATGCAGTCAAGATGAAACTCGTGTCCACACTTCAGCTCACTAGAAGCAAATAATAATGCAAAATGCTAAAGTGAACAGTTAAATTACAAAACTTCTCACCGAACAAACTCTCCTCTCTTGAACGCTTCGAAACAGATCAAACACTCGTCCAACTCATGTTTTGATTTATTGGCTTGGCTCTGACGATAGCGATACTGTTTGGTGTTCACTCGGAGGACAGCTTTCTTGATATTCCGATCCATCTCATCTCTCATGTAGATTGGTCTTTGCTGGCAAGCCATAGTGCGAGACAGTGGAAAAACAGAAAAATTGATCAACGATGGTGTGCGATGCAAAGCAAAAAATGATGTTTCCTGTGTTGAGTGCACAGGTGAAATGATCGCCGATCGGTGTTGTACCGCCGCTCACTAACCAACACGATCACAAAAAGTGAGAGTGAAGCACACTGGTGCACAGAACTAGTCTGCGTTCAATGAGCCATTCAACACAACGCGCCGAGGACATTGCACCACAGACACAAGATCGAATGTGATCGCAACAGGCAGAGAGACATTACCTTTGAGGCGAGACCATTAAATGACTCTCTCGACAAACACACAGACCTGTACGTTGAATCGAAAGTGTGCACTCTGAACAAAAAACACTTTCACCGCAAGTGAAGTTGATGATTTCGTTTGTAGTTCTAAGGTTTAGTTAGTGACAAAATTGGTTTTTGGATTTGTCTCTCTCTCGATGTGTCTGTGAGTCATCCAGTGAAATCGTATTATGGTAAAAAAATTTCATTCGGCGACGAGTTCAATGTTGTGTGTGCATAGGTAGTACACACAATTATTTTAATTGACCAAAAAATATAAAAAGCAAACAAACTATTATTTCTTTTTCTCACTCTCACTCTGCGTTTCCCGTTAGATGCACACCGAAACGAGCCGTTTTTATATTAACTCAGTAGTGTTATTTGCTTTTTTTCAAGTTCAGTTTTGATATCGATTTGAATTGAAAATAATAGCAATAAAATAAACATATAAAGTATTGACTATTGGTCATTTTGTGTGTGCGGGTGTCAATATATTGTGATAGTGTGTCTGCTAACAATAATAGTTTTGTTTGTCTTGCATTCGACATCGAATGTCGTGCCGTCTCTCTCTCTCTCTCTCTCTCTCTCTCTCTCTCTCTCTCTCTCTCTCTCTCTCTCTCTCTCTCTCTCTCTCTCTCTTTCTGAGTGTGTGTGCGTTTGTTCAGATCACTCTGTTAATTCAATTAAACGGAAAGGAATGCAAAGCCTAAATAACCATTTTTCTAAATCATTGTTCAATTCTGCAATAATTAAAGATTTTATAAATGGATTTACAAATCATTTATGGTATGCAATTTTTTTTATTAATGTCACCACGGATAAAAATTTTTGCGTGGTTCAGTTGGATAGAGCGTTTGTATAGTAATATGCTATAAACCACTTTGGTTGTGGTTCGAGCCTCACCGTGTTCGGATTTTTTATTTTATTTTTGTTTTTAAAATAGTGTTAGTGTGAATAGGGAAGACCTCACCATCATAGCCACCACACACAGTCAACGACGAGAAGGATCCTCTTGTTTGAATAAGTCTTAACATTCTTTCGCGGTTAATTGGATTATTAGGGAACGGAGTGCAGTGCACAGAACATATTTCATAACTCAAAACTTAACAGACCCCCATCAGCATGTCAGAAGCTTGAGATGTTAGAAGGGGAGAGTCAAAGAGGTGAAGAAAACCAGCACCACCACCTCAACCCCCTCTCCATCTATTTCTAGTTTGGTTGGTTTATGCGAATGCCCCAACTTGTTGTACTACAACAGGAACAGAAAAGAAGAAAGACTTACAATAGGTAAAACGTATGCAACACACTTCGTCCTGCTCGCTCCGCATTCGTCTTCAAGACGTCATTGAGTGAACACACGCCAACAGAGACCGCATCAAAAATGGAGTTAGCAAACGCAATTGCTGATAGCATAATGGAAGCCATCGCAGGCGATAGCCCTGCATCTGTTACTGTTCGTCAAGAAATAATCGAAAAATATGCACCATGGGTTCGAGTTCTTATTGCTGATGAGTGCACTGTTGTGAATGAGAAAACTGTGGATGAAGACGATGGGGCTGAACCAGAGGTATGCTTAGTATGTTTTGATGAGCTAACAATTGGTGCAACTATGCGGTGAGTGATATTATGAGTGATAACTATGAGATAATTGAACTTTATGCCATAGTGTTTTGCCGTGTGGGCATCGATACCATTCTGAGTGTGCAGAACGATGGTTCGTCGAATCAATTCTGTGTCCCACGTGTCGAGCGTCACTGCAGAAGGACTTAACCAACAATTTGAGCAACGTAGAAAACGAGGTCTTGCGAGAAGCAATTGTACTCGAATTTAGTGCTGATTTGCCGCAACCTTTACAGGACAACTTTGAAAAGTATTGAAATTAATTATATTTGGGTGATCATGAAGCCAATGTTGACGGCACATGTATCTATTTATCTGAATAAAATTTTTTAAATTTGCCAAGTTGTTTTGTATTACTTTGAAAATGAAGAAGTGCATAATAAATGGAGTCTCAAATTTTGTTTGTAGCTTTAAGGTCGAGGTTAATGGCCAATTTGGCCTTTGAAGCATTTTCCCGTGTTCGCATTCACATCACGTCTCCCTCTGTTTGCCAATGAGATCATAAAGTCTTTATTCTGTCTAGTCGGCTCCGAGTTAAGTGCTATGTACAGTGCACAATTAACTGAAATGTTAATTCACCGTAACGGAATTAACTCTGCCGCTCTCTCCGCTATTTCGTGGTGATGCACTGTCTTTGATGGTGGTCTACTAACACAACCTCCACTCACCCCATCAAACATTACCATCTGGCAGGAATGTGCCAAGGCAAATGCGTTCTCACGCTAGCCCAAATTGGCATATAAAAGGCTTTAAGAACCAATCCGATTAAAGTCCTAAAATCAAATTTGTCTAGTTCTCCACAGAGCACAGTGTTCTCTCATAATCAAATTAAATGGAACGGAATTTTAAGACTAAAGCAAACAAATGATTAATTTTCCTCCATTTTCACCTATTCCTCGGTGCTTATAGAGACCAATTGTCATGTTCAATTTGCACTTAGAAAAGTGCAAACATGCAGTATTAAAAATAATTGGGTCTGTCGGTTTGTAATTTATCCTTCGTCATTTAGTCATACGCACAACGACGCATTAGCATATGGTGTCAGAAAACAAATTAAAAATCAATGCATTGGAAATTGTTTTGTCCAAAAATATTATTCATTTTGCTTGTTTTAATTGTGCTATTCAGATTCTTTTACCATTTTTTTTAACAAAACTTTATTAGGTTCATAATTGAGAGTTGGCCGCATTTATTGCATAAATCAAATACCGCACAATGACGACCGACGGACATGACTTGTCTGACAGATGACGATGATGCGGGTTAGTAACAATGCATGTAGTTCGCCCATTTTCTTCTACACCAAAGTGCTCAATTGGAATACTCATCCTCTCTCCTCAAGTTCTATATCCTTTAGTGTGCACTTCACCACTTCCGAGTAGTATCCACTCGCTTCAGTATTGATCGAGTAGGACTCTCTCCTCTCTAGTTTATTCCTTATGTATCACTTCTCCACGCAGAATCACAGCAAAAGCGCCCGATCGATTTTCTCTCATCATTGGGTGGCTAATTCTCCGTTGAATGCAGCATGAACTGGCTCCCGATGCGATCGCATTCCCCCCAATCTTCTCTCTCTCTCTCTCCATCTCTCTCCATCTCTTCTATTCTTTTTTGTGTCACTAGGCCAGTCGAGATTCCCCTACCTCCGGTGGTCGTTTGAACTTGAAATTACGTCACAAAGGCAACCCACAGGCATGACTGACAAATTATGATGAGGGTAGTAGCAATGCATGTACACAATTTTGCTTATACACTTGATCGCTACATTGGAATCCTATCTCCTTTAACTCTTTCCTTCAGTGTGCACTTTACCACTTCAGAGTAGTGGCTACTCGCTTCAGCATTGATCGAGTCGGACTTTCTCTTCTCTCGTCCATTTTCTCTCTTCATTAGTTTGCACTTTACCCGTTAATGGTAGCATCAGCTCGTTCCAAATGCGATCGCATTTTCAAACATCCTCTCTCTCTCTCTCTCTCTCTCCATCTCTTCAATTTTCTGTGTGTCACTAGACCAGTCTTGTTTGCTCTAATTCCGGTGATCGTTTGAACTTTAAATTGGTATCGCTCACTCACAACTTATCATGTCTCGTATCACCGAAATTGTTACCTCATTTTGGTCGGAAATCCGTGGTCTATTCAACCAAAATTTGCCGTGCACTTCGAATGAAACCAACGGCAACAACAACAACACCCTCAACGGCCGCTTTGGCGCTAATGAATTTCCACTGAAAATTGAAAAGTATCGCTTCGTTTTAGACAAACACCGTAAAGAAATTTGCACCAAACTTGACATTGACCACATTGGAAAAATGTGTGGAGACGGAGGAAATGGCGAAGTGTATGAAGGGTTCAATTCAGAAAAAATCCTTTATGCACTGAAGGTTCAATCGTCTGCTTTGCGCACTAATTGGCAGAAAGAGGTGATGAATGAGGTTCAATTGTTAAAACAATTTAAACACGAGAATGTTGTCAAGATGTTCGACAATTTGCTTGTGGGCAATCGCAAACCCAATGAGTACTCTGTTATCAAGTTCGAGTACCTCAACACTTCACTTAAAAAGTACTTGAAGGTTTCTGACAAAGGATTTCTCACCTTTGAGGAAAGCATTAATCTTGCTAAGCAGATCAGTCCGGTGCTTGGATGGATGCATGCTAACGGAGTTGCTCATCATGATGTGAAGCCTTCCAACATCATGTTTAACGCAGATTTGTCTAAACCCATCGACGGTCAGCTTGAAGATGTCACCTACAAGATTATCGATTTCGGCTATGCTTTCCAATACAACAAAACCGGAGGAGATGCTTTGGAACGACACTTAGTCGGAGGAACAAAATTCTTCGTTTCTCCCGAAAAGTGGTCTGGCAAGAGCTATGATCCATTTAACTCTGATTCCTACTCTATGGCTGTGACTTTATTGCAAGCAATGATGGGAATAAAACGGCTGAATTACTTTTTGAAACATTTCCGTAATTTTGCCACTGTCGCTGACTTGTTTATGTTTTTTATTGAATCGCTCAACGAGCCTTATTTCGACATCGACAACATCAAGTCTATTGGAATGCGTTACACTTTCGCCGATTCCTGTGAAAATTTCAAGGAATTGTTGCAATACGGCGGTACAACCATGAATGACCTCGAATACTTAAAAATGGTTAGAAAACTGCTCAGTAAGGATCCTAGCAAGCGAATCACCATGGCACACTTTAATGAGCGCATTCGCAATTTTGAAGCTTAGTACCGACTCATGTCATCATTCTTCTGTACATCAACTATACTCTCCTTATCTAATCACACAAATTTTGCGAGCACGCACACATATTCATGCAATGCGTTTCAAAAATAGGTCAGACTTCTAGAACATTCGACATTGAAACAACCTTAGTTGTTTTTCTATCGGCACACCGCACCGATTCACTATATAATGCCCGAGATTGCCAGACTGGAATGGTCTTGGCACAGACATGGGCGCTTTTCTTGTTTCCGCTCTCGGCACGGATATATTGTCTGGGCAAGCAGGCCCTTTGATGTTGTATATTGATTGCACTAATAAAATAAAATAAAGTTTATCTCTTTTGAACTCTTTTTTGGAAAGCATCACATGATTGTGGATGTTGATGACGTTGCTTAACGATGGTGCGTGCCTCTCGTTGAGAGTTGCGTCAGGATGCAACTGTAAACGTACAGAATTGGAGGAGAAAAGAGCAGCGCCATGAATGGCTGTGTCACGTACGTTCGACCGTACAGAATGTACTGCAAATATTAATGTGTTCTTTAGAATTTAGAGAAAAGTGCGCACTTTGAGTAATATGCAATTGTTTAGAATGGGGATGAGGGAGATAACTGTGCCATTAACTTGGTCGTTCGTATTCCATGTACAGGACAGCTGCAATAATTTATTTTCACTCAAACGAGACAAAAAACAAATAAAAGAGGCCAAGCCATTTTTTGAAACGTAATAGTTATATACGAAGTAGATTGTGTCTATCTGTGTCTTGCACTCGTTCATTTGATTTCCACAACATAACTAGTCTCATAGAGGGCAAACACATTTACCTCTACACTCTAACTGTGCTTTCAAGGATGTTATCGTGAAAATTGAGTAACATGGCAAAAATTTGCCATTTTGAGTGGTTGTCTAATTGAAAAACTTTTAAGTCGATTCGTGGCAGACATGCAGGCAAATTGCATTAGTGAACTTAATTTAATTTTGTAATGGATTTAATATGGTTTGACGTCATTTTTGATTTTTAAGTGCGTCAGAAGACTTCTCAGAATCGAAATATTCACTTGCTCTGTGGTTTGAACACATTTAACTCCGTCCCAATGGACTAATGCTGTTTTATGGAAAATAAAATGTTCTTAACAAGAAGATTGATGAGACTTCTGGGATAAAATTTTAGAACCACAGTCAAATGATTTTCATTTGGAAAAGTAGAACAATTTCGTTTGACGTCATTCTATTGGCAAGGGAAATGGTTGCCGAGTTTTCGTTTTTCCTTTTTTACTTATTTAATTCCAGTGGGTATTTTAAGTGATTTTAACTGGTACTGGAACGGAATGTAAAAACTAAAATCAAACAAATAGGTATCTTTCTGATTCTTTTTCTCACATTCTTTTAATTGTCTGAGCAATGATAACTAAAACTTATAGAAGTTTTCAGTGTTAGTTTTTTTGGTGCTTTTGCCAATAGAGAATAGAATGAGCCTTGGTTGAGTGCTGACTTTTGTCTTTATTTATTGCTACTGTAGCGCAAATTATATGAACATTTGCTGACACAGACAAACCAAGTCGTTGTTTTAGTGGCAATTTAGCCTTTGAACTCATGCTACTTCTTTTTCTCGCTCGCCATATCTCTCTCTCTCTCTCTCTCTCTCTCTCACTCTCTCACTCACTCACTCACTCACTCACTCACTCACTCACTCACTCACTCACTCACTCACTCACTCACTCACTCACTCACTCACTCACTCACTCACTCACTCACTCACTCACTCACTCACTCACTCACTCACTCACTCACTCACTCACACACTCACTCACTCACTCACTCACTCACTCACTCACTCACTCTCTCTCTCTCTCTCTTTCTCTCACTCACTCACTCACTCACTCACTCACTCACTCACTCACTCACTCACTCACTCACTCACTCACTCACTCACTCACTCACTCACTCACTCACTCACTCACTCACTCACTCACTCTCTCTCTCTCTCTCTCTCTCTCTCTCTCTCTCTCTCTCTCTCTCTCTCTCTCTCTCTCTCTCTCTCTCTCTCTCTTCTCTCTCTCTCTCTCTCTCTCTCTCTCTCACTCACTCACTCACTCACTCACTCACTCACTCACTCACTCACTCACTCACTCACTCATTTTCATTGTTTCATTAGTGTGATTTCGTTTTTATTGTTTTAAGGTTGAGTTAGTAAACGAAATTGTTTTTTTTTGCTACATCTGTCTCTCGATGTCTCTGTGAGTTGGACAGTAGAATCTTACTCTGGTTTGTTTGTTTAAATTGGCCACAAGTTCAGTGTTGTCACCGAAAGTAAAAAAACAAGCAAACTATTACTACTCTCTCCCTCTCGGCGTTGTCCGGGAGATGCACAGTGTGCATTGTACATTGCACACAAGTACGAAACGTTTTTTCTTCTAATAGTTCAGTGGTATATTCTTCATGTGAATAGTGTAAATAAAATAAAAATGGTTAAATGCTGACCAGGGTTATTCTGTGTGCGCGTTTTATCATTTCACGAATTGAATTCTCTGTTCGAAGAATAGTATACTAAAAGACACATTACACAACAGACACATAGCAATGTGCTATTCAAAGCAACACACTACCAAAAAGGCACCATATTAACCTGAGCATATGCGGCAAACTCAAAAATGCGTGTCAATGAAGATAACAACAGAGAGAGTCAGACAAAACGACACTACACAACGTAAAATGATATTTCGAATAGCACAGAGTATTCCTCTATTGAAAAGTAACATTAAACAAGCACTCTAGTTTCGCCCTACATCGATCGATGGTAACGCGCCGCAAATTAATGATTTAAATAAATAAATAAAAATAAATTTTCAAATAACTTTATTTAAATGTTATTACATCATTGTACTCAAAATGTCAAAATCTCGGCATCGAACAAAGTTGAATTCTCGTAGACCAACTGATTGTCGGACATGAAGCGAGCACAGAGTAATTTGCCCATCACTCCATTCTTCTTGTCTGACAGAACAAAGTAGAGAGTTGTCTCGCCAAAGTGCTCAACAGTGTCGTTGTTGTTCTGGACTGATCGGGGAATGCATTCTGCAAATGGGACACCAATGGGACATTGAGTGACTGCATAATCGAACATAATGTCCGACACCAAATGAGCGGAAGTTCGGGAAGGTCGTGGAGTGCTTGCGTCGTGTACGGTCGTGATGCGAATGTGTTGGGTCAGATTGAGCGATTGCTCAAAGAAAGGTTTAACCAGGTTCAGCAAAAAGAGCTGGGTCGTCTCATTGAAAGCCGAGTCGTGGTCAGAGGCATCTGCAGCTGTATTGACTAATTTTATCATTAAAAAGAAGATTAAAACTTTAATCAAAAATTGGAAATTCATCTTCTAAAGTCAGTCACAATAAAGTTGGATTAAATTTCTGTAGACGTGTTCACTCAGTTGAAATCGATTTTAAAATGCGGTGTAGTTTTAATCAGTGTGCGTGCACAGACACAGATATAGTGTGTGCTAGTGTGATGTACAGTTACATTGAGAGATCGAGTAATCGATGGCAGGTACATGGTGATCGTAAACGAGATAAACTTGTGATGGTGATTACTGTTCGGTGTGTGTGTGTGTGTGTGTGTGCTAGCGAGTTCGACTTTTAACATTCACTATGACTTGCGCACAATTGTACATGCGCATCTACAAATATACCTACTTATAGTGGTGTTCCGATTCAAAAGATTAGTCTTCTCAATAATTAAATTTTTTTATGCTGTCGCAACTGTATTTAATAAATTGAAAAATTAATGCCTCTCTGTGTTTGTATGTGTGATGGCATGATCCTGAGAATGGTTCGTCTGTCTCGTTTTTAAATAATGTTTTGTACTGTGTATGTCTTCTTTCCTCTCTATCTAATATTCTATGCGTTGTCTAGGTAATGCTAACGGTGGCGGATTGTAATGTTCAGTTGTAACTATGATTTGCATTGCCAAATCAAAGAGACAATGGTTAGTTCACCGACCAGTGGTCACTCTAACACAAAACCATAACTAAGTTCGCATCCAGCAAGTTTCGGGGTCGTCGTACTTATAACGAACAAGCACAGAAATAGAGAGAGAGAGAGAGAGAGAGAGAGAGAGAGACGCCATCCCGACCACGCTGACGAGGCATCAACCAGACAGTGAGTTCAATCTAGTTCATTTCACGGCCAATTGAAATCCAATCATGTCAGTGAGGCATTGCAAAGTTAAATTACAAGCACAAATCAACTAACTCAATGTGTGTGCTGTGTTGCCATTTCAATTTCAATTTGTGTTCGAGTGAGTTCGTTTTTTGTAGTTTTGTCATCATCATCTAGACTACGACGACGACGACGACGACGACGATGAGGACGACTATCACGGCATTGTAGAGAAAAAGGTACAGCCACTACCACCGCCACGAACTAACATTGGTGCACACATTGACTCACATGAGAGACAAGTGCTCTCTTTTCAATAGAGGTGTTTGATGTGCGTGTGTAGAAGTAAACATACAGGTAAAGCATAAAGTAAAGTAGAGTCTGCTGCTACCGCTGCTGTTGCCGCATTGTCAGTCATGACATTTAGGCTTTCGCACAGCGTCATGTGTACAGCATCACCAATCGCAGCTCGATCAGTCCTAAAACATCAACTCTGTGCGCTCTCCTAAAGACACGTGTGTTTGTGTGCCGCGTGGCTGTTTGATTTTATCTACTCACCGACTACTTGTTGTGTCCATCACTATCTTTACTAGTTACAACCAACTGAGTCGTCCAATTGTTATCGTAGTGTGTGTGAGTTTAGATGCAAACTAAAATGGCGAACCAAAATTCCTCAAGTGCTGCACAACAGCAGAAACACGCCCAAATGAAGAGCATCGAGACGCAAGAGCTGCCCGACATAGTTCAACTGCTTCAATTATGCGACAATAAAAAACACCGTCCAATTCTTAATGAACTCAGCTGTGTCTCACTCTCTCCATTCGACGATGAAAAAGACAAGGCTAATTTTGTGCTGTTCAAAGAACAACTGTTTGAAGAGTACCTCTTCATGATGGCGATGATGGCCAAATACAAACAAATCATTTCAACTGTTTCATCCGTCTTTAATTACTACAACGAATCAGAATTGAAACGCAACTTTCTTCTCGACAATATCTATGCATACAAAGATCAATGGCCGAAGAACATTGCTAATTGTTTCATTGGTAAAAAGGGCAAGACCTTTTCAGATCATAATATGAAGATTAATGAGGATATAGTCAACATTATGATCGCTAAAGATCATATTGACTTGATGTGTATGTTGTTCGATGATGATGAGTATTGGAAGTATCATCGTCATAATCAATTCAAGTGGAACAGTGAGTTTTATGCCATCTGTTGTGTGGTGATTATGATTGACGGCGTGACCATATCACCCCTCGTTCGTTGGATCTCTGCCAATGAATGTCCGACTAATGGGTCAGGGGAAATGAGCGCAAATGTTCCGCTTGCTCCATCTTCCAATGAAGTTGATTCCAACGTGCCCAAACCAGGCAAGAACATCGAGTCCCAAGATATTCTCGACATAGCTCATTTGCTACAACCATGCGACAATGACAAACGCCGTCCAATTCTGAATCAACTCACCACTGCACCACTCTGCCCATTCGATGATCAGAAAGACAAAGTACACTATTTTCTCTTCAAGCTTCAACATTTCGATGAGTACATTTTTATGATTGCAATGCTGCAGAAATTCGAACAACTTCTCCAAAGAGTCCCTTTTTTGTTTAATTACTTCAGTGAACGAGAAATGAAGTATGACTTTCTGCTCAAAAAGCTCTCATACAAACATCAATGGCCAAAGATCATTGCAAATTGTCTAAAGGAACCAAAGGGACAATACTTTTTCCGAGCATGTTATTAAAGAAAACGAGGATTTTGTCAACATAATGGTCACTAAAAACTATGTTGACTTGATGTTGGTGATCACAGAAGATGAGGATTATTGGAAAAGTCATCGTATGAATGAATTCAAGTGGAATAGTGAGTTCAACGCAATCTGTTGTGCCGTGATTGTGTTTGAAAAGGTGACCATAATGCCATTGATTCGTTGGATTGCTGCTGGTGAATGTGTGGCAGAGTTAGCCCAATCTTCTGGCAAAGAAAAGAATACCAACGTAAACAAACCAAACCAAGAGGAAGCTTTCGAACAGCTGATTTTTTTCAAGCAAAATATTCTTCCAAAATTGGAAGAAATGAACGATCGTTTTCAAATACGAATCAATGGAAATGCTGTGCACTGCAAGGGGAAGCTCAATCTCAACCAGTTGTACATGTGGTTTGACTTTGACTATGAGAGCATTCCACAAAAGTTGGTGGATCGTCTCAAGGGCGGAAAAGCCAATCTCGCCAACTTAAATTACTATGGCTCCCATTTTGAACGACCACTACGCGAGATTAGTGCAGCTTTTTGTTCAAACATTGACGAGTGCTTGTATCATTGTGTTCTCAAGAACAGTCGAGCTGTTTCAGGACAGAAAGAAATCGTCATCGGTGAAACTCTCGATCTAATCACGAAAATGGAACTCTCTCCTCGACAAATCGATCTTTTCGAGGCCGCAAACGAGAAGTACGGCATCCTGAAGCCCAAAGTTAACTATGTTCATACCGAGATAGAGAAGCTTGATGACAACCTTGATCATCATATGAAGTTCATAAATGAAGATAGTGAAAGTGACAGTTGTAATGGAGAAAGTAATGAGCCATCCTATTCTGGAGAGTATAACGACAATTTAAGCGTTGTCGTGACAATGAATCGTACTAAACCGGAAAGCACCTACTCGAAGATACTGGCTCTAGATAAGGTGAGTAATGTAGAAAAGCTCATCAAAAAGCTTTCCAATGAGTAATGCTATGGCATAGTCAGGTGAAAAATGAATGAGTATTACTGGAACAAAATTCTGGCCTTGCAGAGCATCATATTTCAATGTTAAAAAACACGATTCATTTATTTTTATTATAAATTCCTTATATTTTTCGTGTTATCTCGAATGATCCCATACGAGTAATCTTTTTTCCACACATGCAAACACAACACCTTTATTTTAGCACTATCATCACTTCCACCAACGCACATGATTTCTACTTTCCAAACTTGCAAGATATCCAAAGATGCAAAGATAATATGTATTCAAACAATATATAACATCAAATTGTCTAACAGGTAGACGTTTACTTACGTTGTCTGTGAATTACACTTTCTATTTTGATACGTGCTTTTAATTATTTGTTAATTTAAGATTTATTCTATCATATTTTTTATTCCTCATACTACTATTTTGATCTAAAATTGTTCTTTGCTTAAAAACTTTAAACCAATAAACACCTTTGACAAAATATATTTGATAATTGAACGATTTGTTGCCTTCTGTGAAAGCAATTGATGAGCAAATGGATGCAACATTTGACGAATTGACAAGTCAATTGATTTGCATATGCACACTACTTGAGTGAATGATTCGACGCGCACAAACAATTCTACTACCCAACAACACAGAGACATCGTGAGACAGACGTAGACAAAAAATCCAATTTGGTCACTGACTCGACTTTAAAACAACAAAAACGAAATTATCAACCTAACTAGCAGTGAAAGTGTACACATTTTCATTCGAAAGTTTGTTTCATGTGCCGAAAATATCATTTAAATGGCATCGTTTCGCCTCACTGGTAATGCATCTCTGTTTGTTGCCTTCACATTTTATCTTATGTATGTGATGCAATGTTTTTTCGCCCGGCTATGTGCACCGGTGTGCTCCTCTCTATCTATTTGCAATCGTATTGGTAGGTGAGAGGTAGTACCATACCGATTGGTGATAATTTTTTCTGTGCACTCAATACTGAAAACATCGTTTTTGTTGAGCGTCGCACACCATCGTTGCTCATTTTTTTAATTTTTTAATTAACGCAATATGGTTAACGGTTAACCAGTAAAGACCAATCTACTTGATAGATGAAATGGATCGGAATATCAAGAAAACTGTCCTTTGAGTGAACACCAAACAGTATCGCTAACATACGTTCTGTCTCTCTTCACTTTCCGATTAGACTTGACACCGAAAGGTCGACTCTCATTAAACTCTTCTACATTCTTGTCAGATTACCTTATTCCATCTAATTATATCGTTGGACCAATTGGATCATCAGCCGATGTCCCAATTATGTCTACACAATACGTGAGTAACAATCAATTCAACATACAATGAATAGCTATGATGTTATACAGGTTGTTAGTGTTTATATATCGAGTGAATCGAATGAACAATAGCCCATCTCTCATGTAGCAAGAGTACATGATCTCGTCAAGTGCGATGCAAATCAGTAAAATCATCTTTGTACAAATTGTTCACCAATGGCTATGATTAATGGCTATGGCAGTGACTAATTATATGCCGTCACCTCTACGAGGAGAAATTAAATGGCAATGAATTTGTATTTTCATTTTCAACGACAACAATGCCTCCATCTTGTGGTAGCCACTCAAAAATCGGAAATAATGCTCTGCTCGTTGCTCACATGGCAGCACGCCTTCACCTTGTTTATTTAAATTGTTGTCCCGGCGTAGTAGTGCTGCCATTCTCATTGTCGTCCAACAGGAATTGATGACTAGCTCGTTGCCGCGTCTGTAGACACTTTGAGCTAATTGTTTTTAAATAAATGTCCTTTAATAACGATGGCCTAATGAGAAGTATAAATGCGCTTGATTTAAGGGTAGACTTAAAACAGTTCTAATAGGATAATAGGTAATTAGCATTTCAGTGTTGATAGATTCTGTCTGCCATCCAGTAATCATGAATCATGATTATCGTCGACTTAATGATCAATGCTAGATCGAGCACTGACAATTGTGAGTGTTTGTACAAGGATAGACATGAATGATCACTGGGTCACATTAAGTGGTTTGTAGAAATGTACTGTTGAATGAAGACAGTCACTAAGAGAGTAGACAAGTCAGAGGGCGATGCTTAAAGTAACCGAAGTCACCATTGACCAAACGGGTGACACTGCCGAGAACGTTAGAAGTACCAAGATGGTTGTTTCCACCGACGAGCAATCATGATGTTCAGGAGAGCTCTCTGAATGTTAACAACAAGGAAAGTGTAGATTCGCCGAGTGAATCATCACAAAACTAAATATACACCAAATATCACCAACCACCAAGCACACATGCATACACACTCAAAGAAAAGTTCAATTCAATTTAATCATTACATAGTTACTCTTCGATTTAAATAGTCAAATAAAAACATTTTAATTAAATCTAAAAAGTCTGATTTTAAATAACGAAATATTAAGAAGTAGAATATAACTTTATTGACACAATTCATTGAATTACATGTTTACATTCATGAGTGAATAACAATATCATAAAAAGAAAATGTAATAGTGTGCGTGTGTTTATGAGTTAAGAAAGAAACATCAAAATTTGTGTGATAATAGGTAAAATAAAATATATGATAGGATAGAAAGAAGGGAAATGTCTGGTAGAGTGATAGGTTCGTGTCTGTGTGTTGGGTGTGTATGTGTCAATAATGTGTCTCAACAATGCTGCGCTTACTTTGGCTGATGAGCCGATCCAGCCGAGTCTTGTTTGTTCTGGTCAGAAAGCTGGATCAAGTAGACGTTAGACAGAGGCCGAGTTCCACCAGCAGGAGTTCCGGTAGTAGAAGTGGAAGCCGGAGCGTTAGTGCGCGATGATGACGATGACGGACCAGGTTCATTGATCGAACGCTGAATGAATGACGGTGGCCCAGTGGTTGGTGGATGAAGGGCCGAGGACTGCTGAGTGGTGCGTCGAGTGGTCGACAACTGAGCGCGTTAATGTAAATGAAGATACAAAAAAAGATAATGACTCACTTAAAAATATTCTGAACAGAATTTACCAGTCGAGCTTGAGCAGCAGCAATCTCCCTCTGGGAGTGGTGAATGAAATCAAAGTGGCGTTCGCCACAGACCTTGCACACCTCGACCTCAGTGTCAGGGCAACCAGGTTGGCGATGGCGCCTGCCCAAACAACTGGTGCAGAGTTTCTGGTTGCGCAAGAAGGCGAGCTTCCGTTGAGGATTGAGGTCACAAGTGAGCAGAGTGTGCTCTTCAGTTTCGCAGAAGAAACAATAGTCCCAAGGACGTTCTTCTCGGGGGCGTGGTTGGTTGTCTTGCACATCCACGTGCCAGTGAACTCGTTTGGGCTGCTGACCTGGTCCAGACATTTTCAATGAAGGTGAGTGAACGTACAAATTCGGAGAAAAGAGAAGAGACAGAATACTGTGGAAGAAATAAAAATGGATTAGATACATAAAATTTTAAAATTTTAATATATAAAATAAAATAATATATAATTTAAAAACTTTAAATAAAAAAATACAATGAAAAAAATTTAAATTAATAAAACTAACGAACCTACACC